>OVBX01007414.1:0-10871 GCA_900406325.1 Erucastrum elatum
GATGATCTTAAGTAAGACTGCGGTTCGGTTGGATTAAGGAATCCAGGATCGGGTCTTACAAAAAGTTTGTAGTACTAGCTATGAACGACTTAATAAGCGTGAGACGACCAGCAAAAGAGAGTGGCTTACTAGTCCAGCTCTGGAATCGGTCCTTGATCTTGGACAGAAGTGGTGCATAGTCATTCTTCGTCATAGTTTTTGTTGTCAAAGGGAGGCCTAGATACTTGATAGGGAGACCTGAGACAGTGAAACCAACTGATATTGCCTTCTCCTCGAGCAATTGTTTTCCAACCCCTACAGAGAAACCAGTAGACTTTGCAAGGTTAATGCAAAGTTCTGAGATTCTAGCATACTCCTCAAACACCTTTAGCATACCTTCTAGGGATGCCGGAGTACCATTCATAAAGACCATTATGTCATCGGCAAAGCTGGGATGGGTCAGATTGAGAGACATACAGAGAGGGTGGTACCCAATGCGCATGTTAAGCACATGTGAATTCAGAAGCTTCAAGAGGACGTTACTGACTATGACAAATAGGTACGGAGACAGAGAGCACTCATGTCTTATACCCCTCGCACTAGAAAAGAACCTTTCCAGATCAGCTTTAACTGAAACTGAGAAAACAGCTGTGTCGACATATCGCATGATCCAAGTAATAAGCAGAGCTGGGTAATTCATAGCATGAAGCCAGATTCTATGAAAGACCACTGAACTGTGTCAAATTCTTTTGGAGATGTCAAGCTTGATGGCTGAGCGCGAGGACACTCCATGTAATAACCTTGAACTTAGAGAGAAAGTCAACACAAAGTCGATGACATGGAATCATCCAGCAACCAAAGTGGAAAGGTGCACGAAGATGTTTATGGAGGTTCAATCTAGGAGTTTTGAAGAACGACCGAGCAGAAGTAAGAACGGTTCGAGGAGATAGAAGCTAAGCTACAGAACAGTGAGGGTCAAGCATGGAGGATTTCCAAAGTCAGCAACTCAAGCAAGACTTAATCTTAATCATCAAGTTGAGATAGGAGAAGACATTTGTTCGACTTAGAATCAAGTTTGTTCGAGAGCATAAGGAAGTAGTCGAAGAGCAGTACCGGAGATAGTCTACATCAGAGGTTCGGTAGCAGCATGAAGACGAAGGTGATCAGCATAAATCAAGGAGATAAGGAGTCAGCCTAGAAAACTTATTTAAGGTATTTAAAGAAATATTGGAGAGTCTAGCAAAGACATAACCAAGATGATCCGGAGAAAAGCAGTTTTGGTCGATATGGTCAAAACGAGCTAGATGAGAGCTAAGGAACCCAAATGAAGATGTGCAAAGATAATAAAGGAGTTCAAATGGATGTTTTACACGTTTCCTCAGGTTTTGAAAGTGGTCAACTCAGATGTCAAAGTCAACCAAAATCAAAGGAGAGAAAAGTGTCTTATTGGTCCATTTACCACTTCCGAGCAACCAATAGGAGCATACCATGTGTAAGAGACAAAATTCTTTCAAACCTGGACAAAGTGTGGAATAAATCAAGGGATTTTTGAGTGAAGAAATCATGGGCGAAATACATCTAGAGAGCAAAGAATCATGAAGACACATTTTATATCCGAAATGGGCTATAAATGGCAAAAAAAACATGAGCTGGAGAAATGGTTTTCTACATCAAAAACTCGACATCTAAATGTTGTGAAGCATGTAGGTTTGAGTATAACTCTCTCATGTAGTTCATATGCTCATGCATTGTAGTGTAATTTGGGGTTGCAAAGAGATTTGAGTGAGACTCTCTTTTTTGCCGGGTAGTTGTAGTGTGTCGCTCGCTTTAGTTGTTTTAGGTTGAGTCTAGGCTTAGGGTTGCATTGAGGTTTGTGGCGTTGCCCCCTCATGCTAGTGGTGTTTGTGTTTAGTCTAGGCTATGGCGAGTGTGGGATGTGTTGTGCATTTAGTCTAGTTGTGCGTGGAGGTTAGAGGTGGATCTCCCTCACGCTTGATTGTGGTTTTGTTGTGTTGTATTGCATCTACACTAAAGTGCATGGCTGTCTCGGAGTTAGATTGGGAGATACCCAGTTCTCCAGTGGTGGAGTGACCTCTCCTTGGCTTGTCACGTGAAGTGGGTCGCGCCCATGTACGAGCGCTGCATGACGATGTGGCCCGAGTTAGATTGGGAGAAACCCAATTATCGGAGATAATGTTTTCCAAGCATGTGACTTATGTGTTTGTGATCGGGAGTGTTCAGGATAGGAGAGTTAGGGATCTGTGTTGTGAGGGATCCCGGGACGTGTTGCGTGTGGCGCCATCCTTTGAGTGTTTTGTTTTGTAGTGTTTGAGTCTAGATCAAGTCTTAGTTTGTAGTTAGGTCTCGGTGGTGAGACTTGGGTGTAGAGTAGTTTCATTGCATTCATGTTTAAGTTCTTGCATTGCTTGTTTATTTATTTGCATTGTTGTTGCTTTGTTGTGTTGCTCTTGTTGTTTGAGCATGAGCTGAAGGGGGTAGTTGTTGTTTTGTTTTGGAAGCTCGATGAGTGATTTCGATTACTCATTTCCTCTTCTACTATGCAGATAACCTTAGGGGATTGGGCGTTTGCGGGGTGCGGAGAACGAAGCCATGCGTAGATTTCCGTTGTTGTTTGCAAGGCGCAAGATGTTGATGTTTTCTCTCGGTTTTTTTTCATGGGTACCTGTTGACTCGTTTTTATTTTCTGCTGCGTTTATCTTTATGGACTTTAGTCGAGTTCCCAACTTTGTAAAATAAATAAAATTATGTTTGTTTTAATAAAATCCTCGTAGAACGCTGATACTGAGTTTATTCCAAACTTAACACAACTCTTGACCGAGGTACGGGTTGGCAAGCCTTAGACTGAGGTTGAGAGGGACGGTACGGTGGTCGGACTGGTCGAGACTTTGAATTTGTTTTGAAGTTTTAACTGGAACGACTGCGGTACTGTCAACCCTTGTAACGCTTCAGGGACGTTCTGGGTTAGTCCGGCCTAGGACGGTCCAGGGGTGTTACACTCCAGGTTTATGGTAGTCCTTACCTAGTTCTGTGGGTAACATAAAATTTTCAAGAAGTAATCGACTCTTGATGAAAGCACTCTGGTTGAGCTCAATAGAAGCTGGGTGCATAGCTTTGATTCTTCTCGCAATAATTTTGGAGATGACCTTCTAAACTACGTTACAGCATGCAATAGGCCGGTAATCTGACATACGCTCTGCCTCATTAGTTTTGGGAATCAATGAAACACTACAAGAAATATTAACATTCTTAGCTCACGATTAACGCTATAATAGGTCTATCATAACGTTTTACCAACTGTCATGGAATCGGCAGCCATCATAGGTACCTCTTCTACGATAACAGTTTTCGGTGACGCTATTTAATGTGATGATACGATAGCAATAAACAAATGCCGTTATTAACGTTGCTATAACTCGTACTTTTTTGTCGCAAAATTATTTATGATTCGTAATTTGAGCTATGATATGTCCTTCTACAATAGCTATTTAAAATTCTTATATTAGAATGAAATTGGTATAATGTTATTTTCATAATACATATGATATTGAGTGAATATTATTAAAAATAAAATAATTAAAAATTAAAACGAAATTAATTTGAAATTGATTTTTATTTATTAATTAAAACCTGTTTTACGAAAATACACATACCATAACCAAAACCTGACCAAAAACAAAATTTTAAACCTAATTTTACAAAACTAAACTAATTAACCCAAAGCAGAACCTAAACCTAATTTCTTGACTTAACTATCTTGTACAACTCCTCCATGCTCTCAGCGTCGACTCCTTTCTTCAAGTACTGGCTTTGGCTCGCATCCTCTGGACAAATCTCCCATTGTGGAAGCTTCTCCCAGATACATCAAAAATCAAATGCTTCCAAGGGATGAGAAAGTTTAGTGTTGCTTTCCGTCTTTGAAGAGAGCATAACCAAGAACTCGTTGAGCGTCAATCTCTTTCACACAATCTACACAAGAAAACTATCAACTTATATACAAAGTTTCAATCCAACTGTATATAAAACACATTCAAGCTCATTGGTTTTACCTTCAAGTCCGAGCTCCATTAGCTTCAAGTAACCACCAGGTTGAATCAATTCACTAACGATTATGTCTTGCTCAGATAAGTCTCTTTCTATAACGTGCACTCTTCGTCCTTCCTGTAACCACACAAGAAAGAAACTTACGTATTGAACACACACACGGAAGAAAAAACGAAACCAGAGCATTACTTATGCGTTCCCCAGGTGTAGCAACGACCTTCAAGGCTTCAACATCCAACGCCACACAATGACACGCACATTCACGCAGATAAAGATTCAATCTTTGTACCAGATACGATTAAAAAGGTAACGACTTTCTCCTTTGACCACAGATCAAAAAACAGAGAAACGAAAGACTACCAAAACCTAAAGCGAGAGTTATCTCAGTTTCGCATTCACTCGGAGTTACCGATGCTTAAGTCGCCTGCGCAATCATTCAAAAAAATTGAGGAAATCATAATTAAACAAAGAGTACCACGAAGAAATCCAGATTCGTAAAGGAAATACCTTGAGAGATTCGTTGGCGGACTCTAGATCTCAAATCTCCTCATTTTACTTATCTCTTCGATTCAAAAAGGAAGCTTTTTGTTTCCTACAGAGTGGTGGGGGTGACGAGCGCCTCGGTGGTGGTGGTGACAAGCACGTCGGTGACCGTAGTTGTGTTGAAGAGTGCGACGAATCGAAGGTAGTAGTGTTGGTGGTGGTGGCGAGCTCGTCGCTTTCGAGATGTGGAGATGGAGATAGAGAGATTAGCACAAAAAAAAACAAAATAGAAGAAAAAGAAAAGAAATACGTAGTCCGTTGGATTAAATTGATCTGACGGTCCAAGATCAAGTAAATACTGATCCACGTCAAAAGCAAAATCAACCAATTATAAACAAGGGCGAGGATGGATAGAAGAATCATTTTGGACCTTTGATCCAAATAAATCAATGGCTCAAAAATAATGATACAGATTGTTCTTTTATTTATTTATAATTAATATAAAAATTATCTAGACTTTAAAAAATTTGATATCATGATTTAAATTTTGAAATCTAAATCTTGTATTTGAATTTTGTGATTGTGTGCGGTTGAGTAAGATATGAAAATAATGATATTTAAATAATAACATTTCTTTTATTTTGTATTTTTGTTGTTTAATTTTATGGTTTAAATTTATTTTGTAAAGGTATAATTTGAAATGCTGTATATGGTTTGGATTAGTATATTTATCTTATAGAATTATAATTTCTTTAAAATTTAAGATTTGATGTATTATGGTATATGTCTATTTTTTATTATGGTATATGTCAATAAGAGGTATGTGGTTTAGGGTTTAGTGTTAAGGGTTAAGAGTTAAAATTAATTATATGATTTGAGTTTTTGAATATATTTAGAGTTTGATTTTAAATTTTATAATAAAAGTTTGAAAAAATTAGATTTATAACTTTGTATGTTGAGTGTAAGTTTAGGGTTTAGGGTATAGATTTTAAATTTAGTGTTTGAGGTTATGTGTTGTTAAAAAAAGTTGAGGTTATATGGATATTAGCTATGTCTATTGTCTAATAATTCAAAAGCTAAAATAAAAAGAAAACTTATAAATTTATGATTTGTTTAAAAATTTAGAGTTCGTGGTTTAAGGTTTGGAGATAAATTATCAAACAAATTATATTTGAAATGTATAGTTTTAGGGTTTGGCGATTGAGGATTTGATAAAATACTATATGCTTTTTCATTGAAGATCCAAAAATTACAAGGTCAGTACATGAAAGTATGAAATCCAAAAAAGAACATGTAACCATCAAACCTAAAAAACAAAATCAGAGAACAAGCTAGGCCAACTTAAAACTATCAAAAGCTCTGCAGCAGAATCGTGTTTCCTCTTCTTCCCTTTAAACGACGATACCTGCAAAAGACCAGGAGCAGTCGAATACAGCAACACACACAAGTATAATGTGATAAGTAACCTGCTTCTCCAGTCCTGCAATGTCACTGCAATCTTCAGTAGGTTTTCTCAGGTTTTTTTCTGGTAACAATGTTAAAGCTTTATTACCATTTTCAGGTTTTAGACAGAAATACAGAGGTTACAAAGAGCAAAGGATGCAAGAAATTAAGCTAAACATCAACTCAATCTCAGCAAAATAAGGCCAGCAACAACTACAAGCAAGACCATAGGCTACACCAAACTCAGCACAAACTCTTGCCGCAAAATTGTAACCACAGTTAAAACAAGAACTGAAGAACTGTTCCCGGTAGATTCGGCAGTACCCGGTGATCAATTCTTAATGATTAGCTCCTCAAGAACAGCTCGAAAGAGACCTCCTTATCAGCAGCAACCATAGACAGTGAGCAACACCCGAGCAAGTTCACCTGCGTAGACAGAAACGAGCTTTATTTGGAGAGAAGGACCACCTGAGATCGCCACATGCCATGGACCAAAGAGAACTTGCAGCGGAACCTCCTAGCTCGGGACCACAGCATCCCCGGAGCTCCTTCGAAAGCTTGACTGACTGGTCTTAAAACACACGCCGTCAGGATCTAAGAAAAAACGAGCAGAAGAACACTGAACCTCCAACGTCAAACAAGGTTCTCTCAGGTTTCTCACAAATAGTGTAAAATGGAAAAAGGAAATATGGAAGAACTACCACCTGTCAAAAATTCTCTTCTTCTTCATAAATAAGATATGTCTCCTCACCGCCTCTGATCATCTCCGCCTCATCACTCTCCTCACTCCCAAAACTCTGCTGCAAAGTAATCAAAGTGACATAGCTTTTACAAACGAAAACCTTAATTTGAAAACTAACACCGACAAATTAAGGTGAATACCTGTAAATCTGATGCCGGCTTCAACTCCATAACAAACCCTCACACTCTATATCTACGGCGAGCCAAACCCAATTCGCCGGGTTTCTTCGTCGATCCGACCCAACTGAGCTGGATCCGTTCATTCTTCTCTTGTCAATCTTGTTGTTCTGTGGCTGAGGAGAAGAAGAGAAAGCGAGAGACGAAGCAAGACACACCCGAGCTCTGTCTCCTCTCTATCTCCACTTTGTCTCGTCTCTCTTCTCTTCTATCTCTCGTGTCCCAGGCTCTAGGAAAAGAAAGGAATTGCAAAAATAGAGTCTCGAGATGTAGAATGAAAATGACTTTTTTTTTAGGGTTCTGAAAGAAAGAGGGAAAATGAGAGATAAGAGGGAAAATGAGAGAGATGGGAGAGGGAACATATGTGATTTTTACTAAAAGTGTCGGGAAAACCTGATTTTGGGTTTCAGTTTGCTAAAATTTTTGTATAGCTTTTATCTAGTGCTATTATAGAGTTCGGAAATTTCAAACTCCTCTATGTTAGCAATTCAGTAAAATGAGCTATCGTCTTGTGCTATGAATGTCAACTTTTTTTGTAGTGAAAGTAGAGTAGCATTTGTGCTTCGAGGGAGAAAACCAAACATGAAAAAGGATTAAACAGCAGCTACCAAATCCTTCCTTACCACTGACCACATTGCCTTGCAGAATTTAATGGGGAACCCATCTGGTCCAGGAGCTTTGTTTGTTGGCATTGAAAACAAGATCATTTTTTATATCTTCACCTTGGACCGGCCTGACTAACTCTGCTGCCACCTCCGGGTGGCATCTATAATTAATCACACTCTTAAGATATTCACTAAAGGGCTCTACCAGATTGCTCGGGTGTTCGTTAAGGAAGGTATCAAAATGTGAGACTGCTTCTGCCTTTATCTCATCAAGATCAGTAAGAATCTGCCCATCAGTTGAGATGATTCTTCTTACAGCATTTTTGAAATTTCTTGCTTTGCACACGTTGTGGTAGAAATTGTTGTTTCGGTCACCTAGCTCCACAAAAATTGAATTCTTGATTTCTGAAAAAAAAATTGTTCTTCGATTCCAGAGATATGATGCCAGTGCTCCCAAGCTGTTGAAACCTCCTCAAAAGCTTCCTGCGATGGACTATCAGTAGTTGCCGTCTGTTTCATACATAGATCTTCAAATGATGCTTTCACTCTTGATGGAAGATCCCCAAACATATCTCTATTCAATTCTCGGTGGACACTTTTCAGACTCTTCAATTTGCTGTGGAATAGTTTTAGAGCAGAACTTGAGTGATAAATCGGCTCTTGAGATCTCCAAATACTCTCAACTACTTCAGTGAAACGAGGGTGGTAGGTGACATGGGTGAAAAATTTGAAAGGCTTTTGGTTTGTTGGCACTTGAGGCTGAAACTGAGTCCAAATCCTCATGTGATCAGAAACACCTCCTGCTTCAAAAGTAGTAAGGGAAACAGGGAAAGTAATAAGCCACTCACCGTTTATCAACACTCTTTCCATTTTTTACTTATCGGTTCCTCTGGCTGCCCGTTGGTCCATGTGAAGTGTGAACCCTCTTGCGCTCGATCATTCAGACCACATCTTCTAACAGCATCCTGAAATTCTCTCATTGCATAAGTCTCCCCTCCCATATTAGTGCCTCGGTAATGCTCGCTTGCAGTGAGTATCAAATTAAACTCACCTTGGACGATCCAAGGATAATTATTCCCAACCATTGTTTTTGCAACCATCTCCATCTCTCTCCACAGAACCTTCTTGTCACTCACTTGGTTGGAAGCATAAACGAAGGACGCCAGCATTACTACCTCCGTGCTTTACTTCTAACCCAGCAAGTAATCATATGCGCACTAATCATAGCAGGCACAACCTCAACATCACTTGACCAGCACACCCAAATTCCCAAAGAATGATCATCATAGTTGTGTAGATAACTCCAACCTCGAAAAGTACCATCAAAAATACCCTGAAATTTTTTTCTATGTACCCTAGTTTCCACCAGACAACCCAATGACAAATTTACAGCTCGTATCCAATGCCCCACTGCTTGTTGTTTGCGTGGCTTGTCGGACCCATGCATGTTCCATGCAAAAATTATCGATATTATTTCTTCTTAGAGGAAACTTTTTTGCTGCTTGTTGTCTTGACAGCCTGATTAAAACTCTTAGTACTGACCAGCGGCTTCTTGTAACTCCTTCTCCTTCCTCTTTGACTACCGGCCTGACTATTGAGAGCCGTGGTTTCTCTCGGATCCCCAACAGCTTCTCTCACCTTGTCTCCTTCATTAACTACATGATTTTGTATCCTGCTATTTTCCTCCTTGTCATCCTCCTCCTCATATTCCTCATCAATCCCACCCTCTTCCCAATGTCACTGAGAGCTTGAAATCCATTGTGTGATTCCACATTAAATTCTCACGTATGATAGCTTCGAGGTTCAGGAGGAGGAAGGCTCCCTTTTCTGCTCGAACCTGACATCTCCAGGTTCCTCCCATCGTTGTCATCATGGTTTTTAGAGTACTTTTCCAAGCGGGGGTGGTGCGCACTGATTCTTTCCAGCTCTCCTAACAGTTGCAGAATCACTTCCTTACCAACATCCTTACCCATCTTTGTGTCCTCGGTCTCCTTTTCGAGACTGTTTCACCTTTGTAGAATACTGGTTTTTTTTGGCTTCCCGCAGTCCTTGGCTAAGTGTCTCCAGACATCACAAGAGGAGCAACGTGGGGGCAACTAAGGATATATCACTTTCACCGTGACGTTACTTTGGTTTCTATCTTTAAAGCAGATCTTTTGCGGAAGAGGCTTCATTAGGTTTACCTCGACCAGTACCCTTACTACATCCATACGAACACATATTTCAGTATTGGGATGGAGTTTCACAAACTTCCCTGCTGTGCGAGACAGAAATTTTATTCCCTCCAGTGAGTAGATATACCTAGAGACGTTTACCAAATCTACCCACAGCGGCAAAACTAACATATCAGGAGGATCTTGTGCTGTGTCTGGATTCCACATGTTAACAACCAACGGGACATCCGCAATATGCCAGTATTTTCTTCTTAATCATTTATTCATCCTCAATACGGAATAGTACCATTCTCTTACTAATGAACTGGACAACTATCATCGACCTTGATGAGCTCCAGATTCTGTTAACCGTAGAGTGGATGGTGCCAATGAAGGGCGAGTCTCCCATGAAATACCCTACCACAAAGCTTTTCCACAATGGTTTCACATCTTCAAAGATTTCCGCTGGGATCTCAATATCCACAACGCCATTCACTGCTTCAAACTCCGGAGTGATATTTGATCCAGATCCAACATTCACATCCTCCACATAAGAGATTTTCTCCTCGACGGTTCCCTTCCTCTCTTTGTTCTGTAACTCCCTCCTTTGCCACTAACTCTTCAATCCCATCCACAATCCGGTACTGGGAGAAGCTAACCGGTGAGTCATCCTCCGTTGGAGATTTCCCAGATCCCAAAACCGGTTCTTCACTCCCTTCGCCCTTTCTGACAAAAATCCCATCACTCGAACCAGCAATCTGTTTCACTGATTCACAAACTGCTCTCGAACCAATGATACCATTGCTCGACTCTAAATCCTCACCCTCGCTGTCTTTGTTTCCGGTTGAATTGCCGTTGTTGCTGAGCGGCAGCTCAGAACTCATTTTCTCCTTGTCGCTCTTTTAATCGTTTTTAGGGTTTCCACTTGAAAAAAAATATACATAGTACAGTTGTTTCGGATTTGGATAGTGATAAATTATAGTAAAACACTATAACTTAATAATGTTGAAACTATAATATTTAATTTATACATTTAATAATTTATAAAATTTATATGATATTTTTCTTTTAGTATATTTTTTTAAAAATAAAAATTGTCGATTTATCATATTTATAAATTAATTAGATATTAAACTTTGATTTTTATGTTTTTTTTATTTGGTGTATACAAAATATGTTATAATTTAAATGTGGTTAGAATTTAATTTTAAATATAATTTTACTAGTA
>OVBX01007415.1:0-10870 GCA_900406325.1 Erucastrum elatum
GAAAAACATTATAATTACATCAAATATACATCCGCGCGGGCGCGCGGGTCAAAAGCTAGTTTCAACTTAAAAGATTACAACAGTTAGAGGGAATTATCTATCCTCTTTGATTGAAAAGATAAACTACAGCATTGTAAAACAAACTGGATAATTCTTCATAAGAAGATGACAGCAAATTCAAGATGAAGCTTGGATGTGTCGATGTAGCCATTACAACAAAGTCGAACAGCAGAGAAATAGTCACATATAGTGACGTTAAAAACCAGCTCTCACTAGTGAAGAAGCTGAAACCAAAACTTGATACCAAGTTCGGAAAACCCTTTCCTTTCATAGAAAAGAGGTAGGGTGGCAAAATCCATTCCTCAATTGAAGAGGATGAATCAAGCATCAATAGACCCAAAGACCAACACAGTGAATCCACCTTTAAATTACTCTTCTCACAAGATAAGTATATCATAAAACGAACTTTGAAGATCCTAGTGAATCCACCAAAAATCCTTTGCAATCTAACCTCAACATCCATTTCACTGGACTGGATCCTGATAGATTGAATTTGGAGCTAACCAGCTCAATAAAAAAACATGGTTTGGTCAATAACAAAAATAAGTTGGAACTGCAGATGTTTGATTGAAAAACAAAGTATTCCTAGTGATAAACAAATGTACTGAGTAAAATGTCTCGATAGAACCAAATGAGACCTTGAGGTTTATATATGGGCTTACTGAGCAATTCCGCAACTTTTACATTAACCTTACTGCCTTATTTCCTTGGGACAACTGAGAGTTGAACTTAGAAAGAATTGAAAGACGGATGAAACATCTTCACACGATCCCATCTCCATGATCCTCATCGTGATTAGGCTTTCCACTATTTTGTATTACGTGTTGGGCTTGTAATTAGTCTTGGGCTTTAATGATCTTTATTAGAAATGTGTATCATTAGGTTAGGGTTTCATTTCTCACTTGCAAATCATCAATATATTAGAACAAGAAAACCCGTTAGAACTTTCAGTTATTCTTTCTTTGGCTTCAGTACTTTTCGGAAGAATGATATTTGGGTTCACCTCTACGGTGAACTCTCAAATTCACATCAATTGTTAGCACCAATCAAATTGCCATGTAGGATAAATAAAAAAGTAAACAATAAAATAAAATAAATCGATTATTTTTGTTAAAGCATTCATGGTTTCTTTTTCATCATCCACAAAGAACATTGAAAGCTTTGTTTCATCAAACTGCTAAATCCAAAACACTAAACCTTAAATCATTAGGTAAATCATAAACACTAAACATTAAATCATAAACCCTCTGAATATTTATTTACCCAAGGGTTTAGGGTTTACCCAAGGGTTTAGGGTTTAGTGTTTTGGATTTAGGGTTTAGTGTTTTGGGTTTAGATTTAGGATATGATGACAGATGATTGTAAACATCAATTTGATAAAAAAAACTTTCAATATCATGTGTGGATGAAGAAGAAGAAGCCATAGATGGTGTTAAAAAAATTAGCATGTGTCTTCCATCTCTTTCCTTTTTTTTATTTAATTTTGTTTCTTTTTTTTACTAATCTTACATAGCGTTTTGATTAGTGATAACAGTTGAGATGAATTTAAAAATTTACCATAGGGGTGAACCCAAGTTTAGTTCTTTTCGGAATCAATAATTATCAAAAATCCTCGTTTAAGCGGTTATTCTTCAGAATAAAAAATCATCGAATTCTCCTCGAATCTGATATTCTTTTTGGAATCAACAGCTTCAAAGACTATCTAACTTGAAAATGCGCCAGTTTGGTATCAGAAAAATCATGTTCTTGTCCAAATTTCTTTTTCTAAAAAAAATCATGACATGGGACAATTATACTTTCTTGACAGATGACAGAGCAACGAATCACTAGATTGTTGGGCTGAGTTGGTCGTGAATATACGGAGACTCATGAAACGAGTCAATCATCTATCCATCCATCTACGAGGACTTATTGTGAACCTGTTTCCAACATCTATGAGGATCATCCACAAAGAAGAGCAAGTGATGTGTTCTTCGACGACAAGGTAGGATAAGGCTTGATCATCTCAAACAGATCTACGGAGATCTAATCTTTGATGTTTATGATGATATCAATAATGTAGATGATGATGATGGTGTTGATAAATATCTAGTGATACATGGAACGGAGACACTAAAGCCATGTCATCAATATCAGAAGAGAAAGAGAGCTGTACAAAACAGAGTACTCGCCGGTATTTTGGGATCATCCAAAAATATCTGAAATAGTTTTTTTTTTTTTGGTCTAAAATATCTGAAATAGTTTGTTAGATATTTCTTTCTCTTTACTATGGTTACTAAGACTTTCCTGTGAACTTTCTAGGAAAATTCCTCATTGCTGTCCTAGAGTGATTTCTTCTTCTAATCTCTTCAGACCTTGAGAGTTGGTTTGGCATTTTATGAACGTGATTCCAAAGTTAATATTCATCATCTCTTCTCCAATACAGATTAACTGTATCAGTGGGATAAGAATTAAGAGCCTCATCCTCGGAGTCAGTGGCGGTGTTGATCTGAATCTATGGCGCAAGCTCAAGCACAGGCTTTCTGTAGCATGCCAGTGTTCGCGATGTGGAAGGAACCTTTGGGCCGAGAATCACAAGCTTCGGAGATACAATCACTGCTCAATAAGCTAACATCGACAAGAATATTTCCTATTTGTCGAACTATAGACAATACTCTTTCCCGTAACCAAGCCGTAGTGATGTTGTTCTATGGGGGAAGAGTATGAGTGTAGATTCAGCTGGTCCTTTGATCAGAAAACGAGCAAACAAGGTTTGTCATTATACAAAAAAGTAGGATGACGAAAGAATGACAAAGGGATTATGCATGTTTACAGCTTCTACGGCCCTTCGCAATCAACGCCTATGATTTTATTTCATAAAGAGGATTTTATTTCATTCAAATTATTAATTATATATATGTTATATTTCTACGTACATGAATCATAACTAATAAAATCATATACTATAATAACAACGAATTAGGTATATGGGTTGAAGAAAATATAGTGATTAGAATTTCAGTGCCGGTCCAGATTTGCCCGGCGCCTAAAGCGCACAAAAATATTATGCCCTTAACTATAACTAAAAAAAATAATTTAATTTTAAGTATGTAAACAAAATAATGCACTATTCTTTTAAATCTTAATTTGTTAGCATAATTTTTTAAGCCAAGTTGATTACTAATCTTATTTTTGTAACATTTTCTATAATAAAAAACATAAATTGTATAATATAGCAAAATATGATAAATTACATTAACATTAACATCTTTTGAATTTTTGTAAAAATATAGAAGTTAAGAAACTGATAATTTAAATCGTTTGTTATAAAAAATATCTTGTACAGAGCTATTTTGTAAAGATATTATAGAAAATAAAATTATTATTTTGATAATTAATAAGTTATTTTCGAAGAAGAGAAATAATAGAAAACAAAAATGGAAGAATAATGTCTATTTTAAAGATATAACTAAAGTTATTTTGTCTAATTAAATGATTTGTTAAATAATGTATGTGATAGAATATACTAAATTTGTTAGAAAATATAAGAAAAAACTAAGGTTTGATTAAAATTGTTTATTTAATAACAATATATGTGATAGAATAGACTGAATTTGTTAGAAAATGTAAGGAATAAATAGAAATGTAGTGGAAACGAGTTGGGGTGTTGAACTCCCTACCATGAGGATGTGATAGGAAGGATAGAAACCACTAGACTATGGTAACATTAAGTCAAATTTGGCGCCACTAATATATGTAGATATTTTGGCGCCTAAAGCCCTGTCTTTACGGGCTTTAGCCCAGGCCTGGCCTGATTAGAAACCATAGGCAATAACAACATCGAACTACAATTTGAAACAAACTGAAATCACATGTAAAATAAAAACCATGAGATAGAATGACATAACTAAAATGGGTCTTTTCATTTACATTGGATCAAATTTACAAAACCAATTTTTAATTGCATGACAGATTATCATATATAACAATAACGTTATTATCATTATATATGAAATCAAATCATGAAAACTTAATGAAAACATATAATTTTATCTATTTAATTACTATTTGTTTACTAAACAATTTTTTTATTTAAAAGAATAATAATAAATGTTTAGGAAAAAATACAAAATTAATGTGTGAAATGACTATGGCACAAGTGTATAGTTATGCTACATCACAAATTCAATACAATTTTCAAAATCTATTATTATTATTATTATTTTTTTAAATATTTTACCCAAATGTATTACAAAGAAAATACAAATATAAAAATTAAAATTTTTAAAATATATTGAAAGTATACATAACCTTTAAAAGAAAACACATATATAAAAACTAAAATTGTAAAAATATATAAAACAAAAAAAAGTATAAGTATACCGTCCCTTAAAAGAGCGAGTCAGAATCTAGTTAAGAATTAAAATTCAAAAAAAAATTATTTCGTGCTTTTTGAGGTTTATGTTTAGATCCAGACATTAAGATTTAATTACATATAAAAGATATTTGATGTTTGAAGATATGACTTTTAGGGGATGATAGGTTGTGGCTGTAGATGCTCTGGACAACCAATTTATTTTTGTCTAGACCTATATATATTAAGCAATCAAACTTTCCTTTCTTTAAAAAACTCACAGCATGCAAAAGATTCTCTACAAAAACAAAATAGAACTGTAGAAAATTTTATTACAAAAAATTGTTCTAGAAAGGTACAAAAAAAAATTACAAACTAAATTCTGCGGCTAAAAACATAAAATTACAACACTTACCAATCATCCCCTTAATATCTGGTTTTCTTTTCTTTCGAACAATATTTTCGGAATGCCTCGGCTGCTATGGTTAATGGATTTCAAGATTTTTTCTTTCGGTGTGTGGGTTTCATCTTCGTCCAACAGCCAGTAGGTTATTGGAGAGGCTCGAAGATTGTTTTTATGTGTTTGCCCGCACTTACACGGTAGTACTGAAAAAAACATTTCCTAATAAAATAGTTCACCATTCATTATAATATTCATGTTGACATACACCTAACTTTGAAATTCTATCAAGACTGTAACCAACAAATAAATATATTTAAATGATATAAGAAGCTAAATCTATTTTTAAAAACTTTTCTACATACATATCGCCATTTAGTATGAGGTGGAATGTAGGATGTTATAGTTTACAGACTATACTAGGATAAGATTTACGCTTTGCGCACTGTAAGCTTATAACCAAAATTGAAAATATATAGTATCGACAAATTAAATATGTATATGTGTTTGAATTTTTTTTAATATGTATACATTTATATTTTTTATATGATCATTTATATGTTTAACTGAGCATTTGTAATTGTAACTGTAATTATCGACTAAAATCTACTTTGCATTTATGATGAGCCTGGTCAATTTGAGCTTAAAATTTATAAGGTCCACCCCCTTCTTCACTGCGTATGTTCTACCACCTTTTTTATACTTATAATAACTGTAATATGGTCATCAAGTGAATTTTTATTAAAAAAAATATGGTATATAATTTTTTTAATACTTTATTTTAACATCAAAGAGAACCATTTTGATGGTTTCAGAACCAACAGCTTAGAATTGTTTCCATCGAATAACTTTGACATTTGTATTCCACGTAGTTTCGAAAGTTCAACTGGACGATTAAATTGATGCAGCCTAATTTCCTGCTTTAATTCGTTAGCTGAATATATATATATATATATTAATTTGAACATTTATTAAATAAAAATTCATATTAATATAATTTTATGATCGTTTGTACTTTGTTATAACAAAACAAATTAAACCGTTGATCACAAATTTTCAAAGTGGGATTTTAAAATTTCTAATAATTTATAGTCATTTTAAAAATTCAAACTATAACTTATGAAAATATCTAATTTTTTATTATATAGTTAATATAATTTTTTAATATCTTTTAATAATATAAAATTAAACAAAAAGATGTAAGATACAAAAATTGTTATCAAATATTTATTATTCATAATCATTAATTGTCTATTAGGTAATTCTGTAGCTTTTATTTAAGGAAAATGCAAAAATTTTATTTTCTACATTAGTTATCCATTTGATAGGTAGTTTAATAAAATTATAATGTAAACTAAGATGAATCAATCTATTTTTTTAAAGAATTATGAACTTCATTCTCATGGTGATGCGTGAGTAGAAGACAATGTTTTAATGTTTTTTTTTGGTAAAATGTTAAATTACAACGTTTTAGTGTTTGTCAGTTAATATATAAGAGATTCAAATTTTTGAGCATTACAGCAACAACATAGAAAAACCATTGACTAGAAAGAAACTGATGACAGAAGACTATATAAGTGTAGAATTGGGTACCGACTTGGTCCAATATTTTTTTCTTTCCTTTTATGAGAGTACACAACCATGGGGATTTTCACCGTCACAACCGTTGAAATTATGATAGTAAGGTGGAGGACATGTGGGGATATAGTGACAAATTACTTGTGGTGGTTTCGGATCAGGTTTCGGCTCAGGCTTCTTCTCAGCTTCTTTAGCCGGCCCAACAGTGATTATCTCGGTGTAACATATCCTCTTCAATTTCTTCACAATCATAAATGGATCAATCTCTCCGACCACCGTTAGTTTACCTTCCTTAACGTCCACGGATTGGACCCCTTGCAAATCAAAATATAGTTTACCTTCCTTAACGTCCACTGGATGGACTTAATCAATTACATGATAATTTTGAGGTTTAAAGTAAAAATTCTATTTTATAAAAGTATATTTAAAAATCTATATATTACTCATTGCTGAGTGGGCTTGAATCGTGTACCTGGTAGACAACAGACAGTTGACATAGCTTTCTGTTTGGTTCTTTCACAACAAACATCCAATTTCAGTACAGCTTTCTATCATGAAGATATTATACATGATCGGCAGTTAGTAAGGATAGTAAATGACGTTACATACTTACATGCATCTATTGCTAATTTATAAAAGCAAAAAGAAAACCATTTGAAAACCATTCATATTTTACAAACTTCCAAAAGAGAAACAATATGCTAAGAAATGATAAAGAATCAAACCTGCATTTTTTTCTTCAGCTAATGAATGATCAAGAAATTAAGCATGCCGTGGATCGATTGTTAATAAGCTTTGAAAGTCCCTCCTTAAATAAGGACTTGGATTGCATCGCATGCAAGTACGTGACCATATTTTCTATAAAAACGGAAAATAGTTGGAACAAGTCATGCTGAAAAGACAAAAATGATTAAACTCGCCATTTTTTTCCTTTTCACGTGGAGAATGAAGAAAATCAAGTTATAAATATCTTATAAGCATTTTTTTTTCTTCTGTATTCTCCATGCATATATGCAATAATTGCTAAAGTTTTAAACATAATTTTGGCTTAAATTACCCGTTTTTCTTATTTTAAAATAAAAAGCAAATTTTTTGTAATGTTTTTTCAAAACCATAAATTTATCTGTCGAACTATAAATGGCTTCATAAAAACAATACTCTTAACAAAAATTGCGAAAATATAAAAAATATTAAATTATACAAAATATATTATTTAAATCAAATCAGGTTTTTTAATTAATTGTAGCATGTATTTCCTTTGGTGGAGATTTAATCCCAGCTACAAATTGGACCAAGAAAGCGAGATTAGAGTTGAATGAATCATAATGGACAAGTCGTCTAGTGTGCAACGACTGTATATAGCAATAAGTCGTCAATTGTAGGAATAATTGTGAACCAAAAATTGGATTTTCTACTTCCTTATTTCTATGCAAATATCAACCTATTTCGTTTCGTAGTGTCGCGTTGAAAAAAACATTGTCAGATTCAACTTCTGAGACATAACTAATAAAACTAATCGTTATTACGAATGTAGTCGCTAACAGTCTGGCATTTGTAGTTCAGTTTGTCTACAAGGTCGCGTATTGATGTGAGAAAATAACTGATTTACAGTTTTATTAGATTTTGACCCGCTTTTTAAAGAGTAGATATATTTTTTGTTTCAATATTTTTGTTTTAGAAATTTAATTTTATGTCTGTGTGTTTTTTAAATCATATTTTTGTTTTTTGTAATCATATTCATGTATAATATTTTTAAAACTTATTTGTAAAGATTTTGATGATTATGTTGAATTTGTGATATTGCGTAACTATACATACGTGCGACAACCATCACACATTAATTTTGAACTTAATTCCTAAACAGTTATTTATATTTTATATTTTTAAAAGATGTCATATCTTATTAGAAATATACCAGAATATTTGTTTGTTACTATTTACATATCTAAAATTTAATCAACTATTTTGTTGGAGAAAATTAAGATATGTTAACAACTTAATTAAATTGTCAGAAGAAACTTCTTATAATAATTGTTGATCTTTCAAGCCAATCGCAAGTATCCTCTAACATATATATTAAGCAATTAAGAAAATAAATTATTAGGCAACATGTATATATATGAGTGGTCCCGTATATTTTGGAAGTAGTTGTTTCAAATCATGTGTTAACCGTGCATAGTTATATTGTCATATAATTAGATTTTTATTTCTGCAGAAAAAAATTGTTGGACCCAGGACCTCGTAGTCCAGTGGTACCAACCTTTTTGGGAGGAGAGGGAGGTCGGCTGTTCGACTCGCGGGGAGGGGGAGGCGTGCCCAGGGCCCTTANAAAAAAAAAAAAAAAAAAAAAAAAAAAAAAAAAATTGTTGGACACAACTTTGATTAATTGGTCATGCTAGTGTTTTAATAGAATTGATTCCATGAAAAAATGAGAAATTCGAAAAAATAATAGAGCGCAAAAAAAATTTAAAAGAAACCCGTTGAGTTTTAAAATATTGCAGTACATAAAAGAAAATATTTCACTAATAAATCATTTATGTTTTTCAATTTTTTTTATAATATTTGTATAAGCAACATATAAGAACACAGTTCACTTTTGGTTCTTTTTTTTCTGAACTGCTCATCTTTTGTTATCTTGCAAGTATAAAAGAGATAAGGAAACAAGAAACAAAGTTTTTCATATGTGTAAGCAGTAAGTTCATTCATTCCAATAATCGAGTTTCTGGATAGTAATTTGAGACGAATTGTCATGAAGATTCCCTGGATCACAATGTATAAGTGTTGTTTCCTCTCACTTTCGTACCGAGGTGAATTGATTCACTGAAATAACCGAGGTTCTTAACTCTTTCTACCCACTTCAACCACGATGTCTTATTCATTGCATCTTCCCTCTCTTCCAAGTGTTGCATCTTCAGCTATAAAAGGTGAGCCTACATAGGTAAACATCACCAAAGCGACTTTCAAATTGGTTTTGGCCTTGATACCATTACCTGAATCAGGTTCTTCTTGACCCGTGATGATCGTCGTCTTCCCCGCTCCGCTAACGCCTACTAACCAAACTTTCTCCCGTTCCCAGGTAACATTCTTGAGCACAGTCATGCCAGGTAAAGGCGAATGCATCTCTCCTCCTGGCTGATTTGAAGGCTGGCAATTGTGCTTCTGCTGACTTCTAAGGTTTTGGTGACGATCTTATGGGTGTGGACATGCTCCTCCTCAACTCCAAGGTAATTCTGGTGAAAATACATTAACATTATTGGTTAAAAAAAACATAAGGCCGTGTTAAAACTCAGAAAAATAATTCAATCAATAACAATCCCCTACTCATATTCCTCTTGCAAAGGCTCATCATGATCTTCATAGGGTAATTCAGTTTTAAGAAGTTGCATTAGTATTATAACATGTTTCATCTTTTTCTTTTTTTTTTCCAGAACCCCAAAATGGTTTACTCAGCGTGTCCTGGAGCTGCTATAACCAGCATATGAGTTTACGAATGCACCAAACGATGCCAAATACACTCTCCTGTACACTCTTCTTTATCGCAATGTTTCCTACTTCCAAAGATGTCGTCTTATTTCTTCTTCAGTTTGCATCAAAGCTCATTTACTGAAACTGATTTGAGTTTGTATTGGAATCATTAGAAGCTATGAAATGACGGATGATATCGTGCAGATGCAAAGTAAAGTAAAGAAATAAATTAGTACTATAATAGTAAGAAAGAGTTGGTTCTTATTCTTAACATCAGTTTCCAACATTCAACTTCTTTGTCTGGTAATGCCGAGCCAGATCCAGTTGCACATATGAAAGAGATGATAAACACAGCGGCTGCGTTTAGACAGGTGAATTTTGGATTGGAGACTGTTGAGAAACCTAAAGATGGTTAGCATTCTAGAGCGGTTAGCTTGAAGTTTTATGTTTCATTTCACTAAAGATTAATCCAGTTAGGTTTATAAACTCGATATTAATTAAAAAAAAAAAATCATTCTCTACAATTTAAATTTATTTATAAATCTACCAACTAGATGAGGATCAAATATCTGCTTCACATGTCTTCATAGACAATGATTTCTACATTAGTTCGATATAATCACACCAATAATCAATGTACTCTGGTGCTAATATATACTAGACCATGACCCGCCCGACCGGGTGCTATCTTATTTTTTAATTTTTCTTATACTAAATGATCTATTTTTTAATAGTTACATATAATACTTTGTTTTTTTGTGTTTTTAATAACAATTGAGTGTGAAAAATGTTTGGTAGTATAGACAAATAAATATAATTTTGTAACATCAATTTATTTGTCCATCTTGTATGGAAATATAACATATTAAAATGTCCATGTAAGATTTATAAAAAAAATTAATAAAAGTCATATGTATAAAAATAAGTTTATTGAAAAAAATATTTTTTAAAAAACATTTGTTAAAATATGACCTGTATATCTGTAAAAATGTATTTTTATTTATATGGATCAAAATTGTATGAAAATGTATAAC
>OVBX01007416.1:0-10869 GCA_900406325.1 Erucastrum elatum
TCTCTTAAACTTAAACAAGAAACCGATCTTCTTGGAGCTCTAACCAAAGCCGGTACGATTTTATCTACTTCTCTCTTTTGAATCGGTTCATCTCGGTTTGATATCTAATGATTTGATTACTGGTTTATTACGTATAGGGATTAACCCCGACGGAAGCACGTACAGTTTAGAAAGCATAAGAGACTCTATCAAAGAGTCAACGGGTTTCACTCCTTGGATTGAGTGTAACAGAGATGGGTCAGGAAATAGCCAATTGTACCAAGTCTACCTATGTGTTGACCGGTCTGCTTCCGGTTTAATCGAATGTCCGGTTTTCCCTCGTGGAAAATGTGGAACCGAGATTGAGTTCCCTTCTTTTTAATATCTGTTTTCTAATTTCTTTATATATTGAATCAAATTGATCTTTTGTTCATGGAGATCGGTTTCGTTTAAATATAAATTATGGTGTGTAAACTTGGGAGACAATGCTTTGAATAGACTTTCTTATTGAACAAGTAAGACCAATACATCGTATATATACAACTCGAATGACAAGATATTCCATAACAGAATTGGAAATATCTCTAACATAAAGGAAGTTATCCTAATCTCAAGAATGGTAATGTTCCATTCCCTAATACTCCCCCTCAAGTTGGAGAGTGAAGATCTTGAACTCCCAACTTGGACAGTAAGAACTCGAACTGAGGTCGACCAAGAGCCTTAGTAAGTATATCCGCCAGTTGATCCTTCGTACGAACGTGACGCATTGATATCAAACCAGCACGAGCCGCATCCCGAACACAGTGACAATCCCTTTCTATATGTTTGGTTCTTTCATGAAAGACCGGATTTGAAGCGATATGTATAGCAGCCTGACTATCACAATAAAATGAAACAGGCGTCGAAGGTGTGGCTCCAAGATCTTTAACAAGAGGTACAATCCACTTCATTTCTTTGACTGCACATGCCATTGCCCTATACTCTGCTTCAGCTGAGGAGTGAGATACAGTATCTTGTTTGTTTGTTTTCCAAGCAATGGGAGAACCTCCCATCATTACGACAAACGAGCTAAGAGAACGACGAGTGAGAGGACATGATTGCCAATCTGCATCACAGTAGATAGACAATTCAAGGTTGTTATCGGCTCGCAGGAGAATTCCTTGACCAGGTGACCCCTTAAGATAACGAACAACCCGCAAAGCAGCTTCCCAGTGAGCTTGACGAGGAGTCTGCATGAACTGAGACAAAAGGTGAATAGAATACGACAGCTCAGGACGAGAGATAGCAAGATAAACTAATCTGCCTATCAACCGTCGGTATTGACCAGGGTCCGAGAACAAAGGACCATCATCTGAAGCGAGTTTATGATTCTGTTCCATGGGTGTACTGACAGGTTTCGATCCAAGCAAACCAGTTTCACCAACAATATCAAGAACATACTTTCGCTGAGATAAAAAAATTCCCTCTTCTGATCTAGCAACTTCGATTCCCAAAAAATATTTTAATCTTCCCAAGTCTTTCATATGAAAACAAGTACCTAAGTAGGCTTTAAACTTTTCCAGCCGATCCAAATTATTGCTGGCAATGACTAGATCATCAACATTAACCAGAACTCGTATCTCAACGTCTCGTTTGATGTAGATAAACAAAGAAGCATCCTCGTAAGACTGCTCAAAACCAAACTTGGTAAGAGCTTGAGAAAGCTTAGCAAACCAACAGCGAGGAGCTTGGCGCAACCCATATAATGACTTACGTAACCTACAGACTTTGCTAGGATCAGAATGCGAGAAACCAGGAGGAAACCTCATATACACTTCTTCTTCGAGATCTCCGTGAAGGAACGTGTTATGGACGTCCATCTGATGAACCTCCCACTTCTTGGCTGCCACGATTCGGAGAAGGGCTCGAACCGTGGTCATCTTAACAACCGGCGCAAAAGTTTCATTAAAGTCTTCCCCCTCTATTTGGTGATTTCCACGTACAACTAGCCGCGCTTTATATCTCCGAATAGTTCCATCAGAGTTATATTTAATTGTGAAGACCCAGTGACAACCAAGGGCTACCTTCCCTGGTGGGAGCGAAGTCACATCCCAAGTGCCCTGATCTTCAAGCGCCACAACTTCATCTTTAACAGCAACTCTCAATACTTTCTCTTTAACAGCCTCCGAGTAACTTTTAGGTATGACACCTGCAGTAATTGCTGCGAGAAAAACTTGATGCGCAGGTGAGAAGGAAACATCAGATAGATATTCAACCAGAGGATACGGTGTCTTACCAGGAACCGAGTCGGAGGACACTGAGTGAGCGGGAAGAGGAGCGAGAGGGGTATTTCGTAAGCTGACTGTATTATAAGCAATATAGTCCTGAAACTTTGCTGGAGGTATACGTACTCTTTGACCACGTCCTAGTTGCTCTGGTGGAGGAGAAGACTGAGAACCACCATTAATAGGATCAGGTAAAGTCGGTGGAGAAACTGCAGGGACTACAGGTTCTTCATCATGCTCTGTTTCAGTAGAATTATTTGGAGAAGACATCTCTGCTACTTGGTCGTTTTCAGAGGGTATTTTATCACTCCCCCTTTCGTCTAAATTCACTTCTGAATTTATTATCCAGTCCTCATCAGAAGCAAGTATCGGAGATGAAGTAATTGACGTCGACGGTGGTGAAAGCAAGATTGAGGCCATCGGAAACTCTGTCTCATAGAAGACAACATCTCTACTGATAATAAATTCCTTCTTATCCAAGTCATAAACCTTCCAACCCTTCTGACCAAACGGGTACCCGAGAAAGATGCAACGTCGACTCCGTGGCCCAAATTTATCACGATCACGCGATCGATGATGTGTGTAACACAAGCTTACAAAAACACGAAGATGCTCATACGATGGCTTTGTTCCATAAAGCAATTCGTATGGAGAGCAACCTTTAAGGACTTCTGTGGGCGTCCTATTAATTAAATGAGCTGCTGTCATCACAGCTTCACCCCAAAACTTCACAGGTAGCTTACCCTGGAACAGCAGTGCCCGAGAGACATTCAAAATATGTCTGTGTTTTCTCTCAACGCGTCCATTCTGTTGCGGTGTGCCAACGCATGACGTCTGATGTACCATTCCTTGTTCTTTAAAATATCGAGAGAGACAAGTGAACTCAGTTCCGTTATCGGAACGAACAATCTTGACTGGTTTCCCAAACTGCCTAACTGTCATTGCACAGAAGTTTTGAAGGATGGTTTTAACTTCTGACTTTTCAAGAAGAAGATACACCCACACAGACCTTGAGTAATCGTCTACAATGGTTAAGAAATAGACTGCGCCAGTGGAAGAATGGGTTCTATATGGTCCCCAGACATCACAATGAATCATATCAAAACAATCTTTTACTTTATTAGAACTGTTAAAAAAAACTTTTCGAGTCTGCTTTGCCCTAAAACAAGTGTCACAATGACTAGGGGAAGCTGATTTATTTGTAGAAAACATAGGTAAAGATGATAAAACTGAAAACGACGGATGTCCTAGCCGTTGGTGCCACTTAAACTGATCAGCCGAACTAACAACTTGACTAGTTACACGATGAACCCTTGCAGCCATGACATCTTGAAAGTAGTATACCCCATCTCGCTCTTTACCGGCTCCAATCAGGGTCCCGTAAAACGGTCCTGCAAAACACACATTGTATCAGTAAGGAGAGCAAAGCAATTTGTCTGCTTCAAAAATTTTGAAACAGAGATCAAGGAGCAGTTTAGGTTCGGCACAAATAGTGCTTTCTCTAGTGTAACTCTATCTGTTAATGGCAAACTTCCGACATGAGTTGCAAACGTTTGATTTCCGTCTGCAAACCCGACTGGACACGGTGGTATGGGAGACACGTTTACCAACAGAGAGAGATCTCCTGTCATGTGGTGAGACGCACCCGTGTCCAAAATAAGATCACCATATCTCATCTTACCGGTTAGCTTATCAGAAGAAGAAGAAGGACGTGCTCGTTCGTTGATCATATGTGTGAGAGCTGTCCATTGTTCTTCAGTAAAACCTGGAAAAGAAGAGGAGTTGGAAGTGGTGGCATGAGCATTGTTGACACGAGCTCCTGTATTACGCGACCGGTCTGAGCCCGAAGAACCACGACCACGACCTCCTCGTGAGCCACCTCTGTTTCCTCTAGTACCGCCTCTGTTTGCTAGGGAACGCTCTTCCCACCAGTCAGGGAACCCCACTAACTGCCAACAGTTTGATTTATCATGACCAGTCCTCCCGCAGTGACCACACTGTGATCGTCTTCCTGGACCAGCGTTGCTAGAACGAGGGGTAGCTTGCTCTGCCTCTGTTTTAGCCAAGAACCCAACCGCATTCTGTTGTGATTCTCGTTCTTTGGCTGAATTCAGACGCTGCTCCTCTCTGATAACTTTAGCATATATCTCTCCGATATCCAGTTCTGAATCCGAAGAGATGATTGACTGACATATTCCACCGAAACGGACTTCATCCAAACCCATAACAAACTGATGCATCTTCTCAGCTTCTCTGGCTTTCTCTATCTCATGAGCTGCCGAACACGTACAGCTCGGGAGAGGACAGTACATGTCCAGCTCCTCCCACAATTTGGACAAGCGTCCAAAGAACTCAATCACCGATTGTCCATCTTGACGACACGATGCTAACTGCTCCTTCAGGTGATGCACACGCACCTTATTACCTACGGAGAACCTTTTCCGCAGATTTTCCCACAACTTGTGAGAGTCTTGCACAAACGTCACAGTAGACCGCACACGAGATTCAATTGACGTACGTATCCATCCCACGATCATCGAGTTAACCGAGAGCCAAAGCTCCAAGTTAGGATCGTTCATGGACGGCTTCGGTATCGAACCATCAATGAAACCAATCTTTCGTTTGGCACGAAGAGCATTGGTCATCTCACTGGACCACTCATTATAATTCTCTCCAGTCAACGTCACCGACGTGATCATCGCTCCCGGATTATCGGAAGCATGAAGAGAGTAAGGCGTTGTACGTTCAACGCCTTTGTTTTCCGATACCCCACTCTTGGACATCGCGGATTCTTCTCCATCAACCATGTTTGCTGTATCTCACCGAGAACTAGCAACACAACAGACCCAAGACTTCGAACTTCGAAGTTTCAACTCGACAACACAGCGGTTTTAGGTCTCAGAAAATTTCTGCTCTGATACCATGTAAACTTGGGAGACAATGCTTTGAATAGACTTTCTTATTGAACAAGTAAGACCAATACATCGTATATATACAACTCGAATGACAAGATATTCCATAACAGAATTGGAAATATCTCTAACATAAAGGAAGTTATCCTAATCTCAAGAATGGGAATGTTCCATTCCCTAATATGGTGTAATAAATTTTAATGAAAGTATTTAATTTTCATTTTGTTCTGTATTTATTTGTTGATTTGTGGTTTATTCACTGCACGTAAAAGAAAATCAAACATACTCAAAGCCTGATTTAGATTAGAAATATTGAAATTCGAACCCAGATACAAAATTATTGAAGACAGAAAAAAATTAAGTTCCATATATATTTATTTGTGATTTATAATACCGTTTTCCTCAAGCAATGTATACGTTTGGCCTAATCTTCCTCTCCGACCTAAAAGAGTACCGAGGAAAACGTTTTAGCTTTTTCACTTGACGCTTCTCCTGAAAACCCTAATGCTTCTTCAAGGTACTCAACTTTGGTAATTAGGGTTCGGTCGACACTCGATGCCAGCAAAACCATGTCTCGTACGTAATCGTCTCGCGCCCAACGAGTCCTAGGGCTTTGAGAGGAGCGTTTTAGGAGACGCCGGAGGAGATAGGAGCAGCACCTTGTGATCCACGTTAAGGTCCAGGAGATGAATAGCTTATCTCTGAAGATAATCTCAGCTTCTCGACAAAACATCTTACCTCTCAGGCTTTCACGTTGGCGGGAGAAGCCAGCACCGTGCAATCATAGTCGGTGATAAAAGGTCCAATCTTTTTAGTTCAAGCTGAGTAGATAAACGATGGATTAAGGGTAATAACGGTCAGACAACGACGTCGTTGCAATGCCTTATCTTTCTTCTTCTCGTGAGAGGTCTTTTATAAGATCTCCCTCATGGTTAGCACTTAGCATCCGCTTCGCGTTTGAATTTGCTTCTTTGGATAAGTAAAAGTTTCCCATTTCATCTCTCTTTCCTTTTCCTTCACCAGCAAGTTAACAATTAGGATTTTCAAGAATGTTCTAAAAAAGTCCCATTTTTACTTGAAACCCACGTGATGTAATTGGAATGGAATCATCATGATCTGGTCGTGCGATAGGTTTCGTGTTTTCACAGGGTGTGAAGGGTAAAACTGAAGATAAAGAAGTTAGATAACACCCACACAATACGTTTAGTGTTTAGTGTCAAAGTATCGCCATAACAGCCAAAGATGATGATGATGATGATGATGATGATGGTGATGATAAACTCGCTCTCCTTCCCTTCCTACAAACCTATGGCTGTATTTTTCTTAATTTAATTAATTCTTTCATTGTAAACCAAAACAAACGATGTTTATTAATTGTATCATTCTTAAAACATAAAAAAAAAACATTTATATATAAATGTAGTCGTTCAAAATGCGTTTGTTGTGATGCTTCCAAAGAAGTCACTGCCGAGAATGCAGCACCCATGGTCCCTTTTTGTATTGTTTAATGGATTCTGGAACACAACTTATGGGAAGATCAGCTGTGCATCTCCATCTGGTGCTAACTTTGATGCCACATTCTCCTCAACTGATGACAGGTATGCTTAATGTCCCTTTAACAACAGCTTCAACTACAGCAAAGTTCAAAATTAATGTAGTTGCCTCATTGCCTCAACATCAACAGCAACTACTTGCACAACAGGTCAATAACAACAACAAGAGCATAGGTAATCTTCTATTCAAGGCTTGTGGTTATAACGTACCAATATGGACCTGGCCCATTCTCAACTTTAAAGAACGTATATTGTTGATACATCCGACGAATTTTCTTTTTGTTCTGTTCTTTTTTTTTTTTAAACACTTCTTTTTGTTCTGTACTTCGCTACTTTCTTTCTAACTCTGTTCTTCCAACGTGAGGCCTCAAAAACTCGAAGCAGAATCGGACGGTGGAGAATTGATATAGTTCTGACAGACTCTTTGTTGACCGACACGTATTGACGACGTGGACATCTTGACGCCGTTGATGGGCACAAGACAAACGTAGACGCGTAACTATCGTACACGGGACTCGAGATAGCGACGTGCCGATTGAGTTTACATGTTTATAAACTTTAAACAGAGGAGCTCAAAAACTGCGACTCGGAGGCTATTGAATTTCCTGACAGTTTGTTATGTTTTTGCCAACTATTCCAATTTTATTTATTTTTTAGTACTGTTTCATTTTATCCTAATATTAAAACTAAATTTCATTTATAATATATTCGAAGAGCAAAGATTCAGTCACTTTACTGTGATTTTGAATTTTCAATCACAGTTACTTTTGAATTTTCAATCACAGTTACTTTGATATGAATATAGTAGAAGTTAAAATAATTTAGGTATTATTAAATGATCTTCTCAACAATAGTAGTGATAGGCATATGATGAGAACGAGATTGGCCGAAACTATTAAATGCCAACATTAAGAGAAAACAAAGAAAGTCTCGGTGAAGATTTCTGACAAATAGAGACGTGCAGATTCTCTTGTCTCTCTTCTCTATACTAATATTGTCATGATGTAAATGCAACACAAAGAAGAAAAAGCTTGGAGATGAAACGGACAGAAAGGAAAGGAGACAAAGCAGAAGCTATGAGACGTCTCTGTAGCTTCAAATGTTAAAAACTCGAAAATGGAATACAGCTTTGCAGCATCCTGCACCTATCATTTCGTTCATAATAAGGCACATTCATAGTACTTGAAAATTATTGAAAAACCTTTCCTTTACGTTTGTATTAACATACTTTTTTTTTTTTTTTTTTTTTTTAAAACNTGATCAAAACGTTTGTATTAACATACTAAAACATGGTTTTAGGTCTTTTCTGTTTCTTTTTTATCAAATTTTGGGGGTCTATTCATATTAACACATTATCCAATGTTGTATACTTGTATGACCGACTAAATTGATTTAAATATTGTATACTAAACTGTAATGATTTAAATAAAACACATTATCGAATGTTGTATCCTTGTATGACCGACTAAATTGATAAAAAAACTACACAGGTTTATGTTGTAAGCAAGGCAGAACGCAGGGAGGAGAAGAAAAGGCTGAATGTAGAGCAGTCCGCCCATTCCCCTCCAAACAGTATGGTTTAAGCTCTTTTTTAGCATCGTAGCTTAGAATGTTTACAAAACCGCATGTGCGTTTAATTCATTAACTTTGCTTTTCAAATGATATTTGATTGTTTTTCTTGAATCTCTGTTCAGCTTGGCTTTGAAAGATGAAACCTTTATTAAATTTAAGTTTTAGGAATTTTTAGTTTTTCTACCAGCTTCTGTAAGCAAATTTTTATTTCACCTTTGAACAATTGAACTAATATTATTCGATGGAAGCAAAAAATTGATTCTTTCAACAACATTTTTCAGCACTGGCCATACTTTCTAGAGTTTATTAAATTCAAGAGTTAGTGTTCTGCAAAGGAAAACCATGAACGATAAAATCTCACGAAACACATGAAGGTTCACACTCGGTTAACACAATAGTTATCAAGCTGATCAAAAACAGCCTTTTCATTACAACTTCATAACATAAACACGACTCAAAAAGAAAGAGCTAAAACACAATTGGCGGGTGGTGAAATACCATCTCTGCCCTACCCACTTCTCCTTTTTAACCGGTTTAAACCAAAAGACAGAAGCTTGAAAAAGACAATAAAAAGTGATAAAACAAAGGAAACCATTTGGTGAAACATAGAGGTCCCTTTGCTAAAAGATGCACACACCACTCTACTTAATACTCACTTACTAAAACCCTAATTTTAAAATGACTAAAGGAGCCCTTAAAATTAGCTCTTTTCTCCATTATACCCCCCAGAGTTGAAAGAAGTTTAATGGCTCTCAAATTAAAACCCTAAAAAGCCATAAACCACTTTTCTTTCACTCCTCCACCTGACACTACCACAAACCCTAAACTATATAAAACCGAATTTGACACACTTTCAACGGAACTGACGGCCGGTAAAAGTCTGACCGAAGGACCAGCTAGCAGGAGCAACGTTGTTAGAGACGACGATTCGACCATCACTAGCAGTAACCTTGAAGGACAATGCTTGACCATTCAAAAGATTATTGCTCTGCCAGTTTTGCCCCCAGTTCCTTGACATTTGCTGCCACCTTGTTCTTGAACCCTTAACTGCAACAGAGTGAACATCTCCTGCGCCTCCAACATTGGTAACCAAGACTAGGTTAAAGTAAGAGTGGCCGTTGATTGTGAATCTTATTCCTCCCCTTCTCTTACATGGAACCCTACGGTTAAAACAAAAAAACTACAGTCAGAATTCCATGCTAAGCAAGAGAAATAAAATGATACATTAAATTACATAAAGTTTGATACTTTCATAGAGAAACATAGTAACACAGTAAAATTATAAAGACCCATTACAGTAACTTTGAAATTAAGTTTAGAAAGTATACATAAGGATTAAAACTTTTAGGACAGTCGAAAGTGTGTTTTTATTTACTGAATAAAGTGTGTGTTACCTTCTGTAAGAAACAGGGACGACACCAGCTTTGTAATGAGCAATGCGTTGGAAGATAGGCTGAGAGAGGTCAAAATGGTGAAGCGGAGGGTTACACCATCCACCAGCGTTGTTAGGCAGGGCGTTGTTGGGAGGGCAGAAGTTGGTGGCTGTAACCACAATAGCACCAGGTAAGCACCACGCGCCGTCGCTCTGGCACCGGATCTCGAAACACGCGCCGCAGCTAAGACCGTTGTTGAAAAGTGCGGTGCTTAACGCGGCCGTGTTGGTCCCGTAACCTTGGCTGTAAAGGTTACCGTACCCACAAGCTCCACCTGGTGACAACAGAGACATTTAGTTCAAAAGAATTGAAATGATTCTTTGGAGAGAAGATGTTTTTTGGTGACACTTACCCATTGTTCCTGAAGCATCACTTCCACCATAGAAAGTAGCATGAGCATTGACCCAACCTGCATCGTAACCATGAACAGAGGACGCCATTGCAGCAAAACCCAACAGGAAAATCCCCAAAAGATCCATTCTTCTCCTGCAATTGGACAATTATTAAACAAAATTAGTACTCAAGACAATACTTGCGAGTGGTAAGAAAAACAGTTGGAGTGGAAGACATTTGAATGAGATAGAGATGTTTACATGAACATTCTGTTTGAGAAAGTGTAGAGCTTTTTGGAGAAGCGAGAAAATGGAATGTGAAGGAGAGAGAGATAGCTGTTCTGATGGGAGTGCAGAAGAAGGTTTATGGTTGGAGTTGAATTTATAGAATGTTTGACCCTTCATTTACTGCTTTAACTACCTTCCCTCTTTTTACCGGTAAATACTTTAACCTTATTTACTGCGACCTTCTTCTCCCTAGGTTCTTCTTTTAATTATCTTTTTTTTTTGGTCAAAAGGTTCTTCTTTCAATTATCTAAACATGCGAATAAATGCTACAAGAATATAGTCCAAAGGTTATTTATTTCAATATTTTTATAAGTAAAATTAAAAGCTTGACAGTTTTTGTATCCATTAAATTTTTATTCAGTGTTAGTTAGATACATTTGTTTTTCTTGTTCATCTGTTTTACACGTACGTTCCACTACTGCATTCAATTTTTGAGCTTCTTTTGCGATATTTCAATTGGCACCATTCTGGAGTCTTTTTTGTTTAAAAATCAAAATTTACATTACAGCTTTTTATAAATTTAACCAATGCTTAAG
>OVBX01007418.1:0-10867 GCA_900406325.1 Erucastrum elatum
CAAAGAGTTATCTCATAGGTAAATGTGAATGTATGCTAATAACGAATTCTACGTAACTCCAAGGGACCAGAGTAGATCCATCCAAGGGATTAGTCATATACCAAGTTGCTTGCCCACTTGGTCACGGTAATTGTTCAGTATAATCGTTTGATATAGACACCACAAATTTTGAAAGAAGCTTTCGACCAAAATTTTGAAAGAAGCTGAGAGAACGTCTTGTTAAAATCCGTTCATCTCTCGGTCATGCCATCATACTGATTTAAAAAATATTGTTTCTAGTGAAATGAAGTTGAGAGAACGTTTTGTCTAGAAGAAGAAAACAAAGAATGATTTATTATCATTTAAATTATAACTATCCCTGGCCCATTCCATTTACATCTCTATTTAGTATTTACTACCACAAACTCTTTATCAACGTTTTATACTCGTGTATACATAAACATATATGGAAGAACATACAGAAAATTTTTGGAAATGAGGGGGCTCCGTAGAGTGGGGGCCCCATCCAAATGTTTCATGACAATGTATACAGGTCCGGCTGTCAAAACCCTAAGAACATCATCGAGGGTTGTTTTAAGAAATATATATAAAAAAAATCATCGAGAGTTTATTGATACTAACTAATAAACTCAAGTAGATAGTAACAATGAGGCGTAAAGTCTTGGAAACATGAGGTTCCCAAAAGATTTTAAAAAGAGTTAAAGACTCTTTTATCTATAGGTGGACAATAAAGCAAATCTGAAAACTCGAACTAAACCCAATCCTATAAAAGTGAATCTGAAATGAATCGAATCAGGCATAAATACAAAAAAAATCTTTTTTACGGTATTTTGAGTTATGAGTTTTATTCTAATCGAGCCCAAACTTGAAAGGATATCCGACCTGAAATTTTCAAAATTTCAAAAATAATCTTATACCAAATTTGAGCTCAGTTCCGAATAAATATCTTAAAAACTATTAAATACCATAAATAATTAACACAAATACTAGTGTAGTATATATTTTGGTATTTGGTTAGTATTGATATATTTATGTTTGGGAATTTTGCCAAATATAATGAAAAATTAAACCACTTTTTCCATTTGATATATAATTTTTTTGTCTGTTTTTCTCTATTTTACCATTTCTATTTCTAAAACTTAATGAAACAAATGGTTTTACGAATCAAAAAATTATAAAAATAGAAACAATTGATAAACACCTATATACATAAACTGATATTTTTAGGTTGAAAAACTTGTTAAAATAAAACTTTTAATTACTACAGAAAGTAGATTTTATCTTCTACAAAAATGGCATAGTGGAAATTGAATTCCACGCTAAACAAGTGATTCTACATTTTTAGAATCACCAATCTATTTTTATAAGGAATTATAAATATGGAAAATGCGAATACTACCAATAGTAAAAGGTTGTACATTTATTCTAGATGCAACTTCTACTTTTATATGCAATTTTAAAATCCTAGGAAAATGAAATCTAGACATAACTTTAAAGGCCACTTACAGTAGAATCTGCTTATAGGAAAACTTTATGCTTTATACGCAGTGTAGAAAGTACATTCTACGGACGAGATAAACATGATTTCCGAAAATTTTGGAAGTTAATTATGAAAATATTCTAAAAAGATTTGTAATCTTTGTACTTGTCTTAAACGTGTAGAATCGGTTTTCCTTGCGAAAAATATAAAAATATCGACTAAACCTTTTCTTCTTCATCAACCATGATTTTCCATTAGGTATTCTTGTGATTTTCACAAGACTCTTTTTCATACACCAGCTAGTATCTAAAAGCTACAAACATGGAATATGAAATCTAGTCATAACTTTAAAGGCTAGTTATAGTAGAATCTGCTTATAGGAAAACTTTCTGGTTCTACGCAGTGTAGGAAGTACATTCTACGGATAAGAAACATGATTTCCGAAAATTTTGGAAGTTACTTATGAAAATATTCGAAAAATATTTGTAATATTTGTATCTTCTATATTATTAAAGTTGAAGTACACTTTGGAGATGTTTGGAAACAAATATAGTAGAATAAATGAGATATGTTTGGAAACATGAATAGTAGAGATGTGTACTTTTTTTTTGTTTACACATCTAATCACTGTATTTTCAATAAATTAATAATAAATAAGAATTGTTTAGAAACATGAATAACATATTTAATACTATTTTTATTTACACATTTAGCCATTTTTACAATAAATTAAACAATATCCTTTCTATATTTCTTTTTATTTATTTCTGTCATTATATTTATAATTCTTTATGGTGAATATAAAAACACAAACTGAAATATAAATAGTATTTCATAAGGACCTCTATATTATAAAAAAATACAATATTATTACCTTATTTAGTTTAGTCAAATATAACAAGAGTTTAATTTTCAAAAAGAAATATCAGAAAATTAATAATAAATCATAGGAAACTAATGAAAAAATTAAAATTTTGAAAGATGGATAAAAGTATGTCAAGAAGAAAAAAATAATGGCTTATGTTATTAATAAAAATTGGAAATCCATGATATTATAAAAACTATCTACTTGGATCCGTTTTAAAATATACAAAAATAAAATAATCTAATTACCTAAAAACATTTTTTGTCTAAAATAATCAGAAAATAAAATTTAAAATTTTATAGAAATATTCCAAATAAAAATAATACTTTAAACTTGATATCTATAAAAATGATTTAACATATGCATATATTCAAAATTTTATTTTTACCAAAATATTTTCCAATAAACATTATTGAAAAAATGTTTTCAATATATTTAAAGAAAAATAACAAAAGAAGACCAATTTCATATACCAACTTAAACTATGGTTTATATATTTCAAATTTAAATTTTAAGAATATAATATATGTGATTATTTATAAGAGCTTTCACATTATCAATTATTTGAAAGCATTTATTAAATAAAACCTTAAAATAAAATCAAGCTGAAATAATAAATGATTAAATCAACAAAATCATAATACGAGTCTGAACTATCTCAACTCCTTAATAATAGTTTCATTTAAAATAAAAAATAAATTATATAAACTAAATTAAACTAATTTAATAAAATTATAGATTTTTTTTGAAATGCACAAATTAATTTTTCAATACATAGTGTTGAAAATATAAAATATTTTATTTGAATAAAAAAATCAGTGTAAAATAAGTTTAACTCTGGGTTAAATAAATAAAATCATATAACATGTTAGAATTATTTAGATTCTTAAAAAATTTAGTGTCTCTTATATACTAAAGCGCAAGTCACTTCACCAATCAAAACTGCCACATGTTTATTGTTTAATTTTTTTAAACAAAATATCAAATCAAAAGAAAAATTCTGATACAACCAGTTTATTTGCGGTTAGATCGAAAATAAACACTGATGATACAAACATAAAGAAAAAAAAATAATCGTTTTAGTGATCTCAAGATTATCAACCGTTTCAGCCACTATCTCCACCTTCTTCTCATACATTACATCAACTTCTTTTTTTTAACATAAAGGCTTTCACATTACATCAACTTCTACAAACAATTTTCCACTCCATGAAACATAGCAGCAGATGTTCTTATTTGTATTCTCTGAAAAGATGAATTTTCAATCTAATGGGGACTGTAGATATTTTGAAGCGGTGGAAACGGTCATTTTGAAAAAAATAAGTGAAAGTTATAAATGGCTTTGGGAAATACCTTGGCATCCATTGGTTGGTGGTACCAACGAGTTCATTTTTGTTTAGCAAATGAGTTAGTACCGAATCTTTGTTTTAGTCTCGACATTAAATTATTCTTTGTTGTGTAATTTTGATTTTTATATATTTTGCAGAGGAGTGGTTCTTCCTCAAACCAAAATGGCTCCACTGCAACCGAAGGTGAAGAAGCTGGGAACACCATTTCATCTATTTTTTGTTGCAGAGTTATGTTCTAGAGTAAAGTCGATGAGGGTTCATGATATAGAAGAGAAGATGGACATCAATTTACCAAGGGATCTCAACCCACGCAATGCTCATGATTTGATAAAATAGGTCAAATACAAAACCCTGACTAATATTTTCATTTACTTATTTTCTCTCTTGCGTGTGAACTATCAAATAATGCTGACAACCTTTTAAGAATGACAAATTTTCAGTAGTATTTTTTTTTTGTCAACAATATTACAGACTCATGTAGATTCTGTAAACCAAGCAGGTTGCTCTGTATCCATATGGACAGTAAACGACGTCTGTTGCCTCGCACCACGTGCCAAGCTGTCCGTCTTTTTGTTTTGCGTCCGTGATATATGAATAATCTCCGAGCTGTGAAAACTTCTCTTGAGACTCCTAATGTCTTCTAAGTAGGTTGCAAACGCCGGCCATTCTTCTGGTTCAGAAACCATTTTCACCAACTGAGAACAATCCGCTGCAAAAGTAACATGATATTGCCTTAAGTTCCTCATACATTTCATTGCCCATATAAGAGCCTCTATCTCCGCATGCAATGGTGATAGACTTGCCCTGGTATTTCTAGCCCCCAATAGGCCTTCGAATCCTTCTAACGTGCTATACCATCCCTGTCCGGAGAAGGTATCTCCCAGCTTCCAAGATCCATCCGTAAAACACCATCGGCCTGCTCTGATCGGTAGACCCGACTCAGAGACCTCTGTAACCTGACTCTTCTGTACTATAGCCTGTTGTGCATCTGACTAGAGTAATGATTCAGACATAGCTAGTTGAAGAGTTTCCTTTGGGTCAATGTCCAAATTACTAAAAACCTTGTTATTTCTTCCTTTCCATATGTACCAAAGTATCCACGCAAAATGGTGATCTTCCATTGCGGGTTTGATTCTTCAGAATAAGTAATCCATATTCGTATACAAGGATTGTCCTGGAAAATAATCCGGATGCGAAGGGATCCGTGATAGGGCCCATACCTGAACCGCTGGTGGGCATTCGAAAAATACATGATTGATGGATTCCTCAGCTGCTCCACATCTATCACATCCAATATCTCCCTTAAGGCCTCGGCCTTGTAGATTTTTCCTAACAGCTATACATCCTGACAACAACTGCCACAGAAAGTGTTTCATCTTTGGTGGACAACACACTTTCCAGCAGTGTGCTTTAAGATCTGTAACTGTCGGACCAAACTCTATTATCCCATTCCCTCTATCCGGATATGCCCTTTCTATATGATATCCTGATTTAACCGAATATTTACCATTCTTTGTAAAGTGCCAACCATCCCGGTCTGCTGTCTGAACCCTACTCAAGGGAATACTTTCAACTATCTTAACATCCGCAGGTTCCATTATTTCCTGTAAAGCCAGTGAGTTCCAAGTACGCGACGGACTATCAATAAGATAGTCGACTGTAAGATCAGGTAAAAGTACATTTTGCTTTTTATTTGCTGGTCTCGGGCGGTTGGTTGGGAACCAAGGGTCATTCCATACAGATATAGAAGCTCCTGATCCCACCCTTTTGATTAGTCCTTTGCTAACTAGAGATCTAGCAGAAATTATACGGCGCCATCCATAGGACGACGAGTACGATCTGGCCGGTTCTAGGGGTGAAGTGTTCCTAAAATACCGACCTTTAAAAACACGAGAAAATAGAGAGTTTGGTTTCTTTATAAATCTCCATAATTGCTTTCCAAGCATAGCTGTGTTGACATCCGTAAGATCTCGAAACCCCAGCCCTCCATCCTCTTTGTGTAGACAAACCTTATCCCAAGATTTCCAGTGTAAACCTTTTGTATTGCCACTAGGACTCCACCAAAATTGAGATACGGCACTCGTAAGTTTCTTTATCACCGTTTTCGGGATTCGATAACATGACATAATATGATTAGGCAGAGCCGTTACCACTGATTTTATGATTACCTCTTTTCTTCCTTTCGTAAAAAATTTAAAAATCCATCCATTTACTCGGTTATTTAAACGCTCCTGAATAAAACCAAAGACCTGAACCTTCGATCCCCCTAAACTCTCTGGAATTCCTAGATAAGTGCCCATTCCTCCCCGGTTTTGAATTCCCAAGATATCCCTTAGTTCTTGCCGCGTATCCTCCTCAATCTTATGGCCAAACTGGATTGACGATTTCTCAAAATTAATCTGTTGGCCTGAAACCTTTTCATAATCTTTGAGAATTGTCAAAATGGTCTGACACTCCTCTTTTTGTGCTTTATAGAAAAAGAGACTGTCATCCGCGAATAGCAAATGAGATATTGGCGGACAAGCTCTTGCCACTTTTATTCCTGTTAACATTTTTCCAATTTCTGCCTTTTTGACATTTGCGATTAATGCTTCCGTGCACAAGATGAATAAATAGAGAGATAAAGCGTCTCCCTGCCGTAGCCCCCTATTTGGGACTATATTTCCCTGTGGTTGTCCATTTAAAAGTACCCTATATTGCACTGACGAAATACACTCCATCATCATCTGGATCCAGTGATGATCAAAACTCATTTTCTGCAGTAGGGCCTGAATAAAACTCCATTCAACTCGATCATAAGCCTTACTCATATCCGTCTTTATTGCCATATATTTATTTTGATAAGATTTATTTGTCCTTAATCCATTGAACATCTCTTGAGCAATTAGAATATTGTCCGAAATCAGTCTTCCAGCTACAAAAGCCGACTGTGTTTCCGAGATCAGAGCCGGTAGACACACCTTAAGTCTTTGGCAAAGAACCTTTGAAATAATTTTATATCCGACATTACAAAGACTTATTGGTCTAAGCTCTGTCATCCTCGTTGGCCTCTCGGTTTTGGGAATCAAGCAAATATTCGTAATATTTAAACGTTCATCCAGTTTCCCTGTGGTCAAAAAATTATTTACCAATTCCAAGATATCCTTCTTGATGATATGCCACGAATGTTGGAAAAAAAGTGCAGTCATACCATCTGGCCCTGGTGCCTTCTCCGGGTGCATCATAAATAAAGTTTGACGCACCTCTTCCTCTGTTGCAAGCTGTACAAGCCGCTCATTCATTTGATGAGATATAGATGGATGAATCTCATCTAGGAAAGCATCAAATTTCTCGGGCGACGTTGTACTAAAAAGGTCCTCAAAATAGCCCACAACGATCTTCTCAATTCCATTTTCCTCTACCACCCATTTCCCATTGGTATCTTATAATCCCACTATACGGTTACGCGTCCGCCTCTGTTTAGTCAGAGCGTGAAAAAATTTTGTACCCAGATCTCCTGCCGTATTCCATGTGGTTATACTTTTCTGCTGCCAATACTCCTCTTCATCCTTGTATGCCTCTTGTAGTTTCCTAGACACTTCCAAAATATCCTCCTGTGATCTATTATCATCAGTTTGGACCTCTTCCAATGCTTTTTGGAGTTCCGCTATTTTTTCTTTTCCATACGGGGGGTTGTTTTTGTTCCAAGTAGAGATCTTGTGTCGACAATTGATAATTTTAGACACGACATCTCTCCTGGTTCCCTCTGGGTTCCTTATTTCCTTTGTCCATCCTCTGGCAATAGACTCCATCAAACCCTCCCGTCCAAGCCAACGTTTGTCAAACCGAAATTGCCCTTTGCGCTTAACGATTTTATCCTCTAGATACGCCACTACCGGCCTATGATCCGATCCCACCAGTTTTAAATATTCCGTGTATGAATATGGAAATATTGAATGTCATTCTTCATTGGCTAATGCCCGATCTAATCGACACCGAATCATTGTCGCTTTTCCGTTGACTTTCCTTCTTCCTTGCCATGATAGTTTGTTTCCCCTCGCAGGAAATTCCAGTAGTCCACTGTTACGTATCATATTATTAAATGATACAAAAGAATCTGTTCTTCGCAGCGGACCCCCTTCTTTTTCGTGATTCCCCGTAATCTCATTAAGATCTCCAATAATGAACCATGGGTCATCTGTGGAAATGCCATATCTTGTTAATCTTTCTCATACTTGATCTCTCAAGTTCTGAATTGGATCTCCATAAACAAATGTCATATAAGTTTTTTTCCCCAATAACTCCAATTCCACATCTATCATTCTGGCACTAGAATATAAAACGTTCACAAAGAACTCATTATTATAAAATAATGCCAATCCTACACTTAATCCATTTGGATCAACCGTCATAATATTATCATATCCAAAGTGTGATTGAAATCCTTGAACAAAGGCAAAATCTTGTTTCGTTTCTGATAAAAATAAAAAGTCTGGTTTGTGTTGATGTCAAATTTCTCGCAGATAACTTATTGTCCATTTGCTTCCCATTCCTCTACAATTCCAGCTTAGAACTCTCATAAGAAATTATAATTAAAAATTGCATTAATACATAGGGTTGATGAGCCCCAAAATATCCATATAGCCATAAAATTCTTCCATATAAAAATAACTCATAATCAAGAAGTACCCACTCGTAATTTAATCCTGTCGTATATAGGATAAGGAATGTACTCCTTATTAACCTATAACTCTTCATGACACAATAATAATACTGAATCCATCTCCAAATATCCTGTGAAGGCCAGACCATCTGTGCAACTTCTCGCAACATATGCCTCGTGGAGACCAATACTCCAGGCACCATTTTTCCTAGATTATTTTTAACACCAGCCAAAATCCAAAATACATAAACTAAAAAAATATAGCTTATAGTTCTCTGCACGACAATTGTCAAAACTGTCTCTCCCACAATCCCCACCATTTGAAGAGAACCCAATATCGAGACCAAAGAAAACCTAGCTAGCCTTCCTTTAAACACCCATCCCATAATACTTAGTATCCAACTCCAAGCCACTAGATTTAAGGCAACGCCACAGTATAATGTCATAAAACACTCATAACCAATAAAATAGCATAAGTAACCAGACCATAAAGACCTGTGAGACCAGCCATATCTCCTCCATAGTATCCATAAGGCCAGTTCTGAGTAAATACATATTAAAACAACTATTCCCAAATACCACACATTCCAGCAATAATGCGAACCAGTATTATTCCAATAAAACAACCATGGAGGACTAATTCCCGGACACCAACAAGAATGAAAATAAAGAACAGCCAAAGCCAGGTAACCAGATATCTCAGCTAAACGAATGCTCATAGAGCTTATTGAACAACAGAAAAGAAAAAGAAACACCCCAAAAACAGAGACCTCCTGCTGCAAATGGGCAAACTGCACGAAGAAGACTTTATCCATAAATCCTAAGGCTTCTGCTGAGTAGGAGGAGGGTTTGATGGACCCTTCCCATCCTGTGGAATCCTCCCATCGCCATTTCGAGTAACCGACTTAGCTGGAGCTCTTTTACGAGGAGACGCTAAAACAGTTGCCGCCCTCATTTTGTTGCTCGCAGCCACACCCGATGTAGGCTTAAAAAGCCTTTCCTTAGTCGCCTGCTTCTTACTCTCCTCCTCAACTGGCTGATCCTTCACCTCCAGAATCTCACTCTCCTCAACCTTGTCTTGTGCCACCGCAGTTGCATCCATCACATGATTAAACTCCGCCTCCTCCTCCTCCGTCAGAGGTGGAAGGTCATCAGCTGCATTTAAATCGAAACCTTCATCCTGACAAGACGCTTTGATCGCTTCCCACTCCATCTCTTCTTCAGTCAGTGCCTTATTTTGACCCTCTTGCAACTCATTCAGCTGCTGGAGTCCCTTTGCCATTTCAACCGGATCCGAAACAGTCATTGGTCCCGTAGCTTGAGTCTGTGATAGTTGTTCCTGAAACTGCAGAGTTGGAGGCAAAACCCGTGTGTCCCTAGCATCCATAATCTCCCCCTCCTCATGTGAATCCTCAAGTGAGCGAGGTTGATCATGCTGGTTGCTAGCCTTAACTGCAGGGGTTCTTGTTACCCCCTCCTGTCGAGCCTGAACTCCTTCTCGAGGAGGGCGTTGGTGTGTCGATCCTCCGTCTCCACCATAGTGTCCCCGATTTGCCTAATATTTCCTGTTGGATTTGTCTGCAACTCGAACCCATTTTGAATCTTGCTCCTCCGTCATCTTGCCTTTTCCTTTACCATGATACTCCTTCCCCTCCCTTTCTCTGTTCTGTTGACTACCATTCCCATTTATGACCACTCCGTTGTAACTCCTAGCACGATCATCATGCTTCCCCCCCTCATGCCAACCACCATTTCCCTTTTGAGACTCCTTCTTTCCTTCCTGATGCTGAGCTTGTCCCACAACTGATGGACATTTGGCCTCCTCATGGCATAGACTACCGCAGTTGTCACAGTACCCGAATAGTTTCTCATACCTCAATGAGATGGGAACTTCAAGAGCATCATAAAACTCCCCCCCCCCCCNTACTCCTTCGAGACACCGAGCACCCTGACCCAAAACGGTATCTCCGAGGGAAAATTGAGAGCTCTCTTCGGCTGCCACTTTGCCACAGCGATCATCCAGAAGTCGAAGTGATACGGTTGTAGCCGCAGAACCCCTTCTATATCCTCCTCCTTCTCAAAGTCGAATTGGAACATGCCAAGTCCCAAGTCTGTGCCGGTGACGTGCCCCACCAGGTTCCAAATCTTTGGGAGGTTAGTTAGTAACGCCTTCATCTCCTGTTTTGGTGGATTCATGCACCGGCCAAGTAGCACCTTGGAGCACGATGATCGGCCATGATTTTGACCCACTTTTAGTCATGGTTTATAGGTGGTTTTACATATATTTACTACGAAATAGAGTCTACTTAGAGTATTTACAGGTTCAGGTACGACTTGGAGTAAAATGGTGATTTTGGTGTCTTTTGAAGCCTTTAAAATGCAGAACTGCGCAGATGCGTCAGATGTTTAGATATGAATGGAGACCTTTCCATGGTGCGATTTAGCTGATATTTGGACACAAGATAGATCGTTGAGTTAGCTTTCCAATGCCACCGGTTTGAGGTCAATCCGACGGTTAGATCAGAAGTTAT
>OVBX01007420.1:0-10865 GCA_900406325.1 Erucastrum elatum
CTTCAATAATCTTTTCATTTTCAAATCCATTTTGTTCCACTTGCAGGCTGGAAGGCGAGAAAGTTAATAGCCTTGGTGTGACTTTCACTCTTTTCGTTACATTATCATCCTCCATTGGACGATCATCAGCCGGGGTTACAATGGTACTCGCCAATCGTTTAGCCTTTCCATCACTTTTCTCTTTGTTCTCAGGAACATTCCCACTACCATTGGTACTCCGTGGCTGTTCATACGGAACAACACGATCCTCCATTGTTTGAGAGGAAGGGACTCCCCGTCCATGGTTTATTTTTTCACGCCATGCTTTCTCTGGCATACGAGCATAAGGCCCTGCCCCATACCGAGAACCACCATATCTATTACTCTTACGATCATCTCTACCACGTACGATCCTGTCTCTGTGATCGTACTGTCTGTCAACCTTATCACGTGGTCTGAATTCATTAGGTTCATGTCTGCAGTGTCTTCCATAAGAGGAACGTGAAGCCTGGTATCTCCCTCCCAATCTATCATCCTCTTCCCTCCGCTCTCTGTTACGTTCATTCTCCAGCAAAGGCTGTTGAATTCTTTCATTCATATGTGCTTTGGAGGTTTCCATTGAAGTTCGATACTCCATGTTCTGAGGTATCTGGACCCGCGAGAACACATCCTTCTTCCCTGTCTGGACTACATTCCGACCATCTTGAGTAAGGCAAAGACCTTTCTCATGCGTCATTAATCCACAAGTTGTGCAGTGTTTAAATAGCTTCTCATACTTGATCTCAATCGTCATCTCATCCCCCTCCGGAGATGCAGCTGATCTAGAAAATTTTAGGGGTTTCCTAGAATCAATCTCAATAAGCAAACGGCCTTCTGTTAGTTCCACTTTGTCGTCATCCACTTTACCCAGTCGAGAACCAATCTTTTTGAGATTCTCTATGGTCGTGAAGTGGTATACCAATTAGCTGAACCCAAAAGGGTATAATCCATGGGTAATCATCATGCACAATAGGCTCCCATCGCACAAGCACAAACATACAAAAGTTGTAGTGGAACGGTCCTTGACTCAGAACGGAATTGAGCTCATCCTCTGTTTCGAAGTTAAATATAAACTTTCCGTTTCCTAGATCATTGGCAGTGATCCGATCCTGGAGTCCCCATTGTCCTGGCATAGCCTGCAACAGCTTCTCCACAACTTGTTTCTTTGGTACAAGAACCTTTCCGATCAAGGACATCCGGTGTTCCGTAATAGCATCAGAATTGTCCTGAGCAGTCAACTTGATAGGGCTATCATCTTCCTCATACATGATACCTTTGCCCTTCACATCAGTCATACGAACGGATTTGAGTCGATTAATAGATCCCATAAGAGGATACACAGACGTTCAGATCTCGTTTTTCGTTCAATGGATCGAAAAAAACAGAGATCGTATATGTCACCCGAACCTTGAATTAAATCAACACACAGATAACGAAAACAGAGATCGATCAAAGGATCGGATCTCCTTTGTCGTCCCAGTAGCTTCCCCTAAAACGTTGGTTCCGTGAGGACAATATGATCTTACGGAGAAGAATGATCCACCAGCTGAAGAAGTTGTTACGTGAGGCTAACGCAAAGTTCAGGGAGACCAAAGTTCTTGGGGGAATCGTCTGCGCACAAGAAGTGTAGGGTAGTCTTCCTTGTGGCTACACGGAAGGCGTCGATGGTGCTGAAGATCGCCCTCCCGTTCAGAAGAAAGGAGATCTAAGAATCGCCCTCCCCATCGCCGTCAGAGAGAAATAGGGCTTTCACATGTGTATAATGATCAAATTAGTTATAATGATCAAAGAGACGACTATACTAGTAGAAAGCTAGCTTTAGCCTATAGCTTCAGAAAAATAAATATTTTAATGTGCCTGTTTTGCAGATGTATATATTTGTCATTGCAGTTTGCTCCCATTATTTATCAGAACATTTTAGTTTAGTACTTGTGAGAAGTCTTGTATGCAGTTAACCCCTTTAAAACTTAAGTTTATGATAAAAATTGATGTCAATTTTTTAATCTAGATATATCCATTTATAATAACCGTGCTTTTATCCATTACAATATACATCTACTAACTGTTCACCATATATATATATATATGTATATCATTAGTTGATGTATAATCTAAAATTCATCAAAATTTGAAATTAATTGGAGGCAATATAGGATTTCAGTCGACATTTTAATATTTTTGGAAAAATAATATTTGAACCCTTTTTGTTTGTTAAGATAGAAACTTTACGATGACAAAAAAATGGAAATTTTACCTACTTTTCAAAATTCAAAATCTTTTTTTTTTGAACAAATTCAAAATCTAAAAAACTGATTTTATTGCATCGATGGCACTCACTGTTCCATATACAATGTGGAAGTGGTGGGGATAAGCAAAGTGATTATGTAATTATGATGATTACTCATTAAGGTCACCTTGGGTGGATTTCATTTAAAGAAGTTAACAAGGTGAGACGATTTTGTGAGAAATAGAAATTTTCAGTTTTTGTTATTTAGAAACGAAAATGTATTTGATGTTAATATTTCGATATGTAATTTGAAATGATAGTTCAAAAGTGAATGTATAATTCCATATCGACATTTTATCTTTTGAAGTTTAAGTTGAACTGTTGTATTCAATCCAGAGGAAGTATTCTTTTTATATAAATTGTGTGTTTGGTCAAAATTCACAAATCTGAACAAATCAACTTAACTAATACCACATATCATTTTTAATCTCAATACCATGTATCATTTAGTTTAGACTAATCTTATAACATTGTAATTCAAAATACCGTATACGATTTATTGTGTTCGACTGACAAAAGTTAGAGTCCGATTTTATATACTCTCAAATCTCAAATCTCAAATCTCAACTGATAGAAAACATCATTTACTACCTTAGCAGATCATAAACAATCTAACTTAGGCTGTACCTACTAGATCTTTGATGGGCTTTTTGTGGAATCTACCCACTGTAACACATTTAATCTTGGGCTCTTAGAACGCATGTTTGAATTTGAGGATTTATTACTTAACAAACAATTTTGGAAACCGATTTTAATTGTAAGTATATCCCTATATATTATTTGAGGAGACTATTTTATAACAAATCTTTGCTTGATGTGTTTATTACAAGTGTGTCATTTCCTATGTGGCAACTCCACAAGTCCTCTCACCTATTATATTTAAAAAACTTTAGTTAACTAGAGTAATTACACAAAATGCCATTGATCAAAACATTATTATTTAACTAAACATTTGTATAGTCCCTGAAATTATAGCTTGGTCTACATTCGTATCACATATATACGTATCACATCTATAAAGTTGTTATCATTTATATGACATCACATATATACGTATTACATCACATATTGGTCTAATTTTTATTCAAAATAAATATAGATGGTTACATGTTTTTTTTTGGTAAAATAGATGGTTACATGTTGTTCTAATTTTTTATTCAAAATGGTTATGTATTGGTCTAATCTGTTATTCAAAATGAATTATGTAATCAAAATAAAAAGGTTATCACATGTATATGTTTGAATCTAAAATTATTTTATACTCTACGTGTATTGACTACGTGTTTGAATCTAAAATAACATCAGTCTAAACCCTATTAACGACAGAAACTAATTCATGCATTGACTTATTTTATAAAGCAATTCTAAGTAAATACCATTTATTTATTTTAGCAACTTTCCATAAATATAAAAGCACTGATTAATCAATTTTATACGCTATTGGAAAGGAAATATATGATTTGCCTTAAGTCAGCAATGGTTCTTATCAAAGTTTCATAGTCAATTTTACCAAAGTTGTTTTCGTGAACATAGTGGTGGAAGTCGTTTTCATATAATATAGTCATTGACCACCATTTTTTATGCATTATTTATAACAGTTTTTTATACAAAATTTTATACAAGTGGGATTAGATAAAAGTTTTTATTCGTTATATGTTATCTGAAGGAGATGTCCGCGTAATTGTGCCAGATAAAAAAATATATGTTATATTTCATAAACAAATCATATAATATTTATCTATATTTTACGATTTATGTTACTATAATTTAAAAGAGATGATCAATTGCATTTATTCTCACGGCTGAATCAAGATAATGTTAGATTTTTATTCACTTGCCAGTAACAATTGATTCAATGTATTTACGTTTTTTTATCCGTTTCATATATTTCATCTTTCTAATTATTTTTTACAGGAATTTCCTATATTTTAAATAACATGTTTCCTATAATATATATGCATTTATCTTCGGCAATTATGATTGATTTTTTGTTTGTTTGAATACACTAATATATTGACAAAAATCATGCAATACTTGCTGAACAAATTCAATCATTGAAATAATGTAATTAGTGCAAGATCGAAGCAAATTGATAAATTTAAATATTTATGGAATCTCCGAACTAGCCTAATATGGCAACAGCTGATTGATCTCTCAATCACATGATACACATTCTGTTTGATTAAGCCGTGTAGTCGATATTTCTTACTATACAATTCATCGACTCATATCATCATTTTTATCTACCCCTTTCTCAAGCAAAAAAATCTCTCAAGCAAAAAAAAAAAAAAACTTTCAAGCAAACTCATGCATGGATTTAACTCCATCTATGACTTGAAAGAGGGTTAGTATTGTTTGTTTGTGGAAGCAATACTCAACTGTTTCTGGCCTAACCATTGAAATGGTTCTTATTGATTATAATGAAAATTTATAGATTTTTATCTATTTTTGATTTATTTTATGTTTTTATTCTTCTCATACAAAATTGTTTTGTTATTTACAAGGAGATAAAATTCATGCAAGTGTGGAAAAGGAATTGGTGGACCAATTCAACCATTTCCTTGCTCAAGGAAAAAATTGACTTTCACCAACTTTTTCTTGGATCATTCATGTGGTTCATACCGGACAACAAGCCATTTTTATAGGCGAAACAGTTTAAAATTTTGCAAAACTATAACATATCAGTTTATTAAGTAGACTAATATTGTTAGTTTAATATTTTTTGTTGAGCCGGATAGCCGAGTTTGTCAGAATCCAAATTGTTTGTTTCTTATCGATATGTATATCAAACGTTACAACATTGTGCTATATAACATGTATTATTTGTTACTATGACTTTTAATATTTTTAATACATATTAACTAAAATTAATAAAAAAATATTAGTTCATTCATCCCGCGCAAAGTGCAGCTATAAAATATAATCTATGCGAACCTATAAAACATACACTTTTTGTGTGTAATGAAAAAAATGTGTATATTTAATTAAACTGATCATTGTTCTGTAAATAAATAATGCTTAAATTAAGGTAGTCATACTACAAAACCATCGCTTGCACGTCGCCGAAAATTATTGAATACTCGGTCAGAAACTTATTTTTTTCATCTGTTAAGTCAACTGGGTCTTAATTTTTCCATCAATCTCTTTGAGACTATTGTGCTGAAAGAGTCTCTTTGAAATCCACATACTTAATGAGAATTATTTTTGTAATTGAAAGATCTTCATAAATGTTAAATGTGTTTTCAAACAAATTCTGATCTAACACCATTGCAATATTACCTTAATAGTACACCTACGCTTCCATTTGGTTTGTGATTATATTTCTTATGGAAAAGTCAAAGTATTTCTTCCCAATTTTTGATGAAAATATTTGCCGTTTAGTCAAATATTGATCGTATAAATATATGATTAATAACCATCGATTTAAAATTAGACGGTCAATTCTCATAAACTGCGTTCTTTCCAAATTATACATATTTTGGACGTTCAATTACTCATTATTTGGCTTGATTATAGGTGTTATTTGATTACAATGATATTAAATCGTCCCTCCCCTAAACCCTATCGTCGATTGATATAAGTATCTTCCTACCCACTTTTTACACATCCATCACAAACTAAACGTATTCAAAAGCAATATCGAAAATGAATGTCATGAACTTCATTTTGGATTTAAAGCCAAGAAAATCTATGTGGAAGATAAGGGTGAGACGTTTAGACTCTGGAAGCAATATTCGGCGGCTGGTGGAGCGACCCTAGAAATGATTTTCGTGGATGCAAAGATAAGTCCACCGTTGCATCATGTAGTTACATTCAAACTTTTTTTGGTGTTGAATATGTTTTTGCTGATACCCACGTTTTTTTCCACGGAGATCAGATCCATCGTCAATTAAAAAGGAATTGGTTCACCAGTTTGAACCTCTCTTCAGTCAAGCATGTTCCAAGCCTTGATTGTTGATACATTTTTTTGATCCATAAACTTTATAAGATCTTTGGTTTAATGCTGAGAGTGGTATTGTATAGTTTACTGTGAAACCAATTTTCCCGATTTTTATTTGTTTTTTTTAATTTTTACAGCATAGTTTAGCTTTTTCACAAACTTATATTTATAACCGGTACATAAGTTATCTACGGGATTCTTAAGTTTCACAAAAGGAAATGATGTAGTAATAAAATCATCGAGTAATTGAAGGTTGACTTCTATAACAGCAACTTCAATAACATATTTAGTTTGATCTATATTTGAACAATTCAAAAATTCAGTAAAATGAATGACCTATTAAAGTAAAAATTGGGTTCCTAAACTCATCAGTTTTTCTGGCAAATTACAAAAATCATAATGATGCGATATTTGAATGCCTCCTCATTTTAATTAGATATTATTTTTAAGTAAATGTTTCCTAATATGTTTGCTGATTAATTAATTATGAATCATTTAGTCTCTGAAATTTACTCCATAATATAATACTCCCTCCGTTTCTAAAAGATAGATGTTCTAGAGAATTTTTTTTTGTTTATAAAAGATAGACTTTTTATATCTTCGTTGTATTTTTTGTCAACTAATAATGAAAAATTGTGAAGTTCAAAAACATTGATTGCATTTTTGTAAAATCTTATTGGTTTAAAAATATTTGAAATATAAAACGACAAAACCTATGCATTTATAACTAAATTTTAATGTGTTTTATTAAAAGTGTGAAAATCCTAAACATATATCATTTAGAAACATAGGGAGTAATAGTTAATATGTGTATCTATTGTTGCTGTAACGCAAATCTTGAGCTAGGCATGGGCACAAATCGGATATCCGGATTTTTGGTGGTAATTATGATTTGTTTCGTAAGTCATGGATATCTATTTTTTATTTGCTTTGCTTCGGGAAAAGATAGATATTTGAAAAAATGGATATCCGGAAAATAAATAGATATTTGCAGATATTTACTACGAATACTTACAGATATCACATATGTTCTTATTAATACAAACAATCTTAAAAGTTGGATACAAATTTTTTTTGTAAAACTTTTTTTACATGATATATAACATAAAAATTAAAATAATAATAATAATGAATATGCATATTTTGCAATTTTTTTGAACTTAGTTAACAATTATAATAACACAAACTTAAGAAAAAGTTATAATTGTCATAAATGTTTACTCTTTTTTTTATGTAATACTTTTATATAAGTAATAATGTGAATAAAATTTGTCAAATCATATGTTATAATAATAATTATATAATTTTATGCATCTAAAACTTTAAATATAAACAAGATATACATATATTTATATATCGCCGGATCGGATATCCGTTTTCCAAAATTTTATAGTATTTGTTATTTATTTCAATTTTAACAGATATTGATTTTTAGTATTTGCTTTTATTCGAATGCTTACGGATATCCAAATTTTTTTGGATTGAATCAAAACGAATAACAAATTGTATCAAATTTAACGGATAAAATCTCCAGCGGCATCAAGGATTACGGGAACTTTATATATACTCTGTTCTCGGCCAGTAAGAACCATAACTACCATAAACCTAAGAACCTAGCAACCTAAAAACCTAAACATTTAAGACATTAATTATCTGTCATGGCTTACAAAAATTATTTATCATAATTTTAAGTTAGTTATAAGAGTCTACATAACATTTATAAAAATAGCAATCACTTAAGTGACTTTTTTCTTACATGTTGATCATTTATGAAGTCTTAACAAAATTGCTATAATTTACTTGATCGATAATTTTTAAATTTATTTATTTTAGTTTAGATTTAAAATTAAACTAAATCAAGAACCAATTCATATCATTTTTTTAAATATTTTAAATTATATTAAAATAATAATTTACTTGGTCGATAATTTTTAAATTTATTTATTTTAGTTTAGATTTAAAATAGAATATAAATATAGAATCAATCTATATAAATATACAATTTAATTTTTTATAATATTAAAAATGTTTATATCAATCTATATGTTATAACAAAAAGTTATTGACCTATATAGTACGTGTTCTACGTATTTTCTACTCCATCTCAATTTTTTTCTGACTAAACTTGGCATGCAATTCAATATGTTTAACTGAAATAAAGAAGATTATTATTTCCTATAATACATTACAAATAGGTTCTGACCGTAATTTAACCAAATTTGGTTTGATACTAAGTTTAAATTTCAGTATGTTAATAGAATAATAATGTTACTGTTCATCAATTTGCATATGAATCAATAAGATAGGTTCTGACCGTAATTTAACCAAATTTGGTTCGGTATTAAATTTAAATCTCATATACAAATTTAAATAACATTTTTCTAAGGAAAGATAGATATTAATGAAATTTATATTTGACTGTAATGTATGAAATATCAAAAAAAATAGGAAAGTGATATATGCAATCATCATAACACATTTTTCATTTCGGTCAATATAAAAAGTTACTACAAATTTATTTAAAATCTCGTGACTAAGTAAAAAAACACACAAAATTTTAGGGATTTACTTCGGAACATTATTAAAGAAGTTTTTTTTAAAAAAAATTAAAAAATAACCTAACCAATTACACAAGTTGTAAATTACTCTTATATATTTACTTTCACAAAATTTACATAAATAAGACTAACCAATTACACAAATTTTAAAATAAATCAAAGCTTACCTTCTATAATATGCAAAATGTTCCTCAATCTTTCATTATATAACGTGTAATATTCATGACTATAATTTTTACGTTTTAATATCTATAGATTAAAAGTTCGAATATATGTTTAGTTCATTCACTCCGCGCAAGGCGCGGATATCACTTAGTCTATCTTATTAAAAAAAAAACGTTACAACCTCTTCTAAGTAGATTTTAAAGATGGACCTCATATATTTAAATTAAACATCTCATCTCTTATTTATAATACGTAGATATATGGTTTCCACATATTATTACATGTGGATTTATATACTTAGAAGAATATAATACGTATAATTCCTCTGAAACTAAATCTCACATTTATCTATAATTCATTTGTTTGTCCATATTGCACTTATATATAATTCATATGTTTGTCCATATTGCAATTATATATAATATATAGAGACAATTCCTCTGAAATACGTACCATTCATTTATTTGTCCATATAATTATATAATATATATATATATATATATATATATACTAAGAATACTAAGATACATATCTAACGTCACATACATAAAGATATGACTATTTTTTGAATACTGATATATTTGATCAACTCAAATGTGCAACCATAATCCCTAGCATGATCATATACAATAGGCATGGACATTTTACCCGGACCCAAAAACCCGACCCGAAATCGACCCGAAAAAAACCGGACCGATCGGATATGGGTACAACCATTTTACCCGATCGGGTCTTGTTATGGAGGACCCGCGGGTCGTTGACCCGACCCGACCCGAACCGTAGAACCCGACGGGTACCCGAAATACCCAAAACTTTTGGTATATATTAGGATCTGTTCAAAACTATACCAAGTAATAACAAAAATTTTTAGGTTCAGCCCAATAAAAATATACTTTGCCTTTGTTAAAGCATTATTGAGTTACCTTTAAAAATACAAAGCGCTCTATTTATATTTGTCATTCCTTTTGCACCAGTTTACAAACTCTCGATGTGGGATGTTGAGATTCATAATTTTTTTAAACAAAAACAAAATTTGAATACCTGGACATCGAACCTACATCACATAAGTAACTTACTGAAATCTTTAGAACACGACCACATTAACTTATTTTCTACAAAACATTTCAATAAATATACTATATTTGAATTGTAATAGATATAGTTATATCTTTTGATTTAATTTAGTATGTATTTACAAGTATTATATTTTAGTACCAAATATATTTTATACACAAACATGTATTATAATAAATTGCTACGCCTGAGTTTGCCGTATGTGTAGTGCCTAGGCCTAAAAGTTTTCGAACAAGAATGTTAGATATATATGGGTGTTTCAATATATTTTTGGTATTATGGATATTTTTTAAGTATTGAATTTGAGTTTTTTGTGTATAGTTTTAATTTCAGATAAGATTTTAGATTTTCAAATATATCATTCGGATAATTAGATAAAATTTCGGGTATTTTTCATGTCTTTGGATCAGACTTTGGGTAAAATTTTCAAATATTCTTGGATATTCAAGTATTTTTTTGTGTTTTTGGGTATTTTTTGGGCAGGACACGAACCGAACCCGATCAGAAACCAAACCAAATCCGGACCAAAAAATTTTAATTACCCGATTGGGTCCAATTACCTAAGACCCGACCCGACCCAAGCCCGACAAGACCCGAACCGACCCGAACCAAAAATTACCCGATCGGATCCTAAACTCTAAGACCCGAAAAACCCGAACCCTCAAAGACCCGATCCGAATCCGACCCGAAGACCCGAATGCCCAGGCCTATGTTAGACATAGTATCTTTATATATAAAGAAGACCTTTAATCTCTCCCAAGAGTGACAGCTAGGATGCCAGGTTGGAAATTGATTATCTGTTGTCGAGACACGTAGGATACGC
>OVBX01007422.1:0-10864 GCA_900406325.1 Erucastrum elatum
AAAAGAAACTTGTCTTGTTCTTGGTTGGCATGTAGAAAGATTAGTGTCCACGCCACATACTATGCTAAACATGAAGTACTAACTACTACTTCAGGTAACCCATCTTGGCTATCACCTGACTGACAAACTTAAAAGCAAACCAGTCTTGTGTTGAGTTCCCAAGTATCTTTATTTCTCAAAAAGGAGAACCTTTTTCATCGAGGATTACATGTCGACAGATATAGCACGTCCTGCTGGTAGATAGAAGCAGCCTGATCGTAGGAGGTTGGTTATTACTACAGTAAGAATGATTTAATTTTGGGCAGGGAAAGTCTGAACCCATAAAAGGTAAAGAAAAAACTTTCATCAGCCTAAAATCCAACTGAATTGAAAACAAGTCCCACCCTGGTTTTATCTCCTTTTTTCTCTACTACTTCCCACTATTTAGTAGGTCATATTAAGCAATTTTACAGGGTAGGAGCATCAACAGAAAATGAAAAAGACAAAAAAACAGAAAAATTGTAAAGACAGGTGAAAACAAGAACAAAAAAAAAAGTATGAGAAAAATATGATTTTAATTTCTAAGNTCTAAGAGCAGAGAAACAGTCTTGGTCTTAGGTACTAAAGACCCTCCTTGCTTCAAAGCTCACGGCACTCGTTCTCAAGAGAAACCTTCTCTCTTGTTGCGTTTATGCTCAAGCCGTTAGCAGCATCGACTAATCTATCTAGCAACCATTTGCCACCACATCAACTGGTTTAGAAACAGATCCATTCTCATCAACCTTGACATCACCGGTAGTTTGAGCAGCTGGAGGAGATTCCTTCTGACCCGGATCAGCAGTTGCAGATTTCTTTTTCTCACCCTCTGTACAATTCTCCTCACTTACCTGTTGATTTAGTTCATTTAGATGTTTGTACATTGACTACAAAAGATTTAAAGTTGCTTTCCTGCTCTTACCTGTTTCTGCGTTTGCGGTTGCTTGGCTTTCTTCTCCAAGATAGTCTTCTGTCGAACCTCATAGAAGGAAAAGTCATCCAAAATGCAAGTCTTGCTCGAATGCTCTTTAAAAAATTTCATAATCTTCAAACCTTGCTCCAACTTGACCTATAACACAGAAACTTCAACATAAGAAAACCAAACCGAGAACATAATTTACAGAGATGTAAAAGCTTTAAAGGTCTGATACCTCTTGGGTGTCTCTGGAATTAGTGACAGGCTTGTTCTCATTGTTCTCAAGGGTTATATGTTTCAGCAAACTGTTTGGAACATCCTTCACAATATGCCACTTGAGAGGGAAAGAGCCTGTCCACTTGTCTTGCTGCCAGCAGTCCACATTTGTGTCGAAATCAACTGGTCCTGTCATTTCAGCAAGCCCAACAAATTGTCCACTTGCATTGACCTGGAAAACAAAAAAAAAACGGTATGACTCAATAACATCAAATAAAAAGGACAACAAGCATTGCATTTGATTTAAACATTATATATACATACCGAGAAAAAGAGAAAGATAGNCGGTATGACTCAATAACATCAAATAAAAAGTACAACAAGCATTGCATTTGATTTAAACATTATATATACATACCGAGAAAAAGAGAAAGATAGGACAGCCGCCAGGTTTCTGCTGAGCTTCCTGGTATGCTGCAGCAAGCTTCTTGTTACCATTTGGTGTGCTAGCCCAAACGTTATATTTGATGCTCTTGTGCACATCATCTTCACTGTAGGACTTGATGATAAAGAACATAGCATTCGCATACTCCACTGGGAAATCTTCTTTATTGTACTGTTCTCTGTCAGGAACAATGCATGTGTTCTCCGTCTCCACAGCCTCAGTTGCATTTGACTCGCCAGTCTTCTCCTTAACCGCTAAGCCATCTTCTGAATTTCCCTTCTGGTTCTTTGTGCCCTTCGCTCTAGGTCCCCTGTTAAGTTCGTTCATACCATCTCCGTTCTCATTTCTGTAGAGGTAACTGTCACCCCTTCCCCAGCCTCTGTATTTGTAGTCTGTTGTACTCCCCCATCCTCTTCCATTTGTTCTTGAATCATACCCAGAAGAAGCGTAACCCATACCAGATCTCCCCGAGCTACCATAGTTACCATATGGCTTGCCTTGATACATCCTACTGTAGTATCCTTGTGTTGAACCGTAGCCTGTCATTGATGAAGGCTGGTGCAGACCCTACATAGACAACATTGATTTAGGGCCAATTTTTACGCGAGTAAAAAGACAATAGCGTAGTAGTTAACAGAAAGATTTCATACCGTGTAGTTAGAATTTGAGCGGTAGTTTTGATTCCTCGATGAAGGCACACTGGTTGCCTTGGAATATGAGGATGTAACTCCACTGCCAGTAACAGGTCTCTGCACATCTGAATAGCCAGTACCATAATATCCATCATAGTTAAATCTAGCATCCTGATAACCAGTAGCATAACCATTTCCATACAAATTGCTCGAGGTGTTGAATGCAGTCTGGTTATTTGGTTTTCCCGCAGCTGGTCCATTGCTTCCTTTTGCCATACCAGCAGCAGATGCAACATTCTTGTTTTCACCAGGTAGCGTCTTCACACCGCCAGCTTTGTTTGCAACGAGATCTCCCTGAGTAGGGGCTGCAACAGATGAAGCAAAAGGTCCAGTGGGGAAAAAGGCAGGATACTGATACTGCTGAGCTCCATACAGTTGTCCATCTCCGCCAACTTGTGGAGCAGGGCTTGTTGCTGGGGAGTAAGGATACGCTGCATACCCATAACCCTGAGAGGATACACAAGAGAAACATTATCAGAACAAATATGACGAAAATGAAAGGCACACTGAGCCAAATTAAGCATAAACTTACAGAACTCATGTCAACACCGTCAGGAGTTTGGTAACCAGTGTATTCGCTCCAGTCACCAGTCCCATATCCTGAAAGTTTTAATGAAACAAGAAGAAACTTTGCTAAGCATAAACATGTAAAGTTAATAGAGGAGATGAAGATGAAGCTACCACCATAATAGTATTGCTGCTGGTAGGCATTGGGAACATAGCAAACAGAAGGGTCGACGGCATCGCTGGGAAGCAACGGTGTCAAAGATCGGTCAAAGGAAGGAACTTGACCGTTTAAATCCACTCCTCCATACTGGTAAACAGCAGTCGTCTGCACATACAAATCACAAAAGAAACAAAGCTTGTTAAAGTGTAANAAGAAGAAACTTTGCTAAGCATAAACATGTAAAGTTAATAGAGGGGATGAGGATGAAGCTACCACCATAATAGTATTGCTGCTGGTAGGCATTGGGAACATAGCAAACAGAAGGGTCGACGGCATCGCTGGGAAGCAACGGTGTCAAAGATCGGTCAAAGGAAGGAACTTGACCGTTTAAATCCACTCCTCCATACTGGTAAACAGCAGTCGTCTGCACATACAAATCACAAAAGAAACAAAGCTTGTTAAAGTGTAAACGTGGCAAACAGAACACAAAGCTTGTTAAAGTGTTAGAGCTGTTTGATACCTTCTTGTTTGGCTCAGGAATCTCCGAAGCTGGTTTTGATTGAGAGTCCAAGGAGAGATTCTGCAACAGATCAGCAGATTCTAACAAAAAAACAAAGTGAGTCAAGGAAAAAAAGCAAAGACCTTTCGTGAATTTTATCAGAAACCAACCACTATAACAGTGAAAAGCAAACATCTTTAGCTACCAGAAGAGCTAAATCAAAGTAATATCAGTACGAATCGAAATTACATCACTGAGAGAGAGTGCGAGAGAATCAAAAGCTCGATTAGAGATCCAATAACAGCAAACAAAGAGAGATCGAGTAACAGAGAAAACAGATCGAGAGAGAGAAAGAGAGACGTAAAACAAAAANCGTGAATTTTATCAGAAACCAACCACTATAACAGTGAAAAGCAAACATCTTTAGCTACCAGAAGAGCTAAATCAAAGTAATATCATTCGAATCGAAATTACATCACTTAGAGAGTGCGAGAGAATCAAAAGCTCGATTAGAGATCCAATAACAGCAAACGAAGAGAGATCGAGTAACAGAGAAAACAGATCGAGAGAGAGAAAGAGAGACGTAAAACAAAAAGGATACGATCAGCAGGTGAAGGAGAAGCAACGGTAGCCATGAGACCAGATTCGAATTGATAGATCTCCTTCTCGGAACAGGAGACGCGACCAAGGGAGAGAGAGAGAGAGTGAAGGAGAGAGAGTGGATAGAAAGGAATCCGAGATGGAATCTAGGGTTTGAATTTGGCCGTGCAGCCGCCAAAGAGAAAAGGGTTTTTGGTTTGGATGAGGAAGAAAAAAAAGGGTTTTGCCTCGTTCGTTAGGCTTCGAGTGATTCAAATAGATCCACGAACGCTTCCCCTCCCCTCCCTTTTTTTTAATTCCACTATTTTAGTTTTGTTTCTTCTTCCCTAAGATTTTACTTCCTCTTTTATTATAAAAAAGACTAGGACCTAGACCGTCTGCTTTTGGTAATTACCAGGAAGCTTCCTTCCTTCCCTTGATAAATTGGTAATCTCGTAAATATAATAAGCTTCACTCCTATACTTTTGATGAAACAAAGAAAGCTAATAGAGTGNATTACCAGGAAGCTTCCTTCCTTCCCTTGATAAATTGGTAACCTCGTAAATATAATAAGCTTCACTCCTATACTTTTGATGAAACAAAGAAAGCTAATAGAGTGATTGTTTGTTAGTAATTCAGAACCAATTTTATAGAATTTTGTTTAACTATCTCGATTCAGGAAAAGGGAATAAGATATACTGAAAACCCATTTTTTAGATTTCTTTTTAGTGTAATAAAATATTTCTTCATCGTAAAATAAAATTATTTAAAAATTATATCTACTTTTAGCATATTATAGAAAAAAATCGAGTTTTCAAATGTAAAAAAGATACCTGCACTATTTGGTCCGATCGTTTACCTGCTTTTAATGGGCCAATTCTGTAGATTTTCAAGACTATCTAACTTGGGCCTTTATCAAGTATTCGTAAATTAGGCCCTAATCAAACCACGCCAACCCGGAATAAATAACCGAGGATCCGATTACCAAATCCGACGTTCTAGACTGTTCTTGCGATAACAAGACAAAACAACAAATACATTTGAACGGCCACGATTAACTCGAAGTTTCAAGAGCAAGGTGATCATTGCGCCTTTATATCAAAGCAACAATCAGACAGGAGCAACTAGTAACAAGTGCCCACTCTTCGAAGAGAAACCAACAGATAAAAAAAACCCTACTCTCTCCCTTCGTCTCTCCTTATCCGTTCTCCGGCAAATATCTCCCACAACTTCCCCGTCGTTCTGCTGTACGGTGAGTGTCCTTTTCTCATCTGTTATGCTCAATGTTTTCGTCCTTGTAACATTTGGTTAGACAAAATGTAGTATCAAGTATTAGTGCATTACATGAATGACATCTAGTTTTTTATATTTTTCTTTTATAGTTTGATTAGCCTATGCTAACTTGTTAGGTGATTGTACAGTTCAAATGGGTCATGTCTGAGTCTGAGTGTTTGGTTTACTAATGTTTATCTGACTGTTGGATTATCAGTGTGACAATGGCATCGGCTTTCACTGCTACGTCTTCACTTGGTTCCTTGGTTGCTCCCATTGCCCCCAAGATTTCTTCAAGCTCATTTGGAAAGAGACAGAATGTGTGCCCTAGAAGATCCCGTCCTGCCATTGTATGTGCAGCCAAGGAGTTGCATTTCAACAAGGATGGTTCCACCATTAAGAAACTTCAAGTAAGAATGTGTTGCAATGTTTAGGATTGTTTCTTTTTCTCTTTTTTTTTTTGGTTTGTAATTAACTGTGTGTGTTTTATTAGACTGGTGTTAACAAGCTAGCCGACCTTGTTGGTGTCACACTTGGACCAAAAGGGAGAAACGTTGTTCTTGAGAGCAAGTATGGATCTCCAAAAATTGTTAATGATGGTGTCACTGTTGCTAGGGAGGTATGAGTTTTGGTAAATTTTGTTCATTTCGTTTTTAAATTGGCTTCTGTAAGCTGCTTAAGGTTGTCGTCTGGTTAGGTCGAGTTGGAGGACCCGGTTGAGAACATTGGTGCAAAGCTTGTTAGGCAAGCAGCTGCAAAGACCAATGACTTGGCTGGTGACGGTACAACAACATCTGTTGTTCTTGCACAAGGCTTTATTGCTGAAGGTGTCAAGGTTTGTACATTCTTCTTTCAGGCTTTCTCTGATGTGAACTCAAAAGAACTGTTTATTGATAGAGTTTGTATTTTTTCTCAGGTGGTGGCTGCAGGTGCAAATCCTGTATTAATCACTAGAGGCATTGAGAAGACAGCAAAGGCTTTGGTTCATGAGCTGAAGCTAATGTCTAAGGAGGTAACTATCTTTTTTTTGTGTGCTAAAACTCTGTTTTGATCTGTTAATAATCTAGTGGTTATACCATTGGAAACATAGGTTGAAGACAGCGAACTTGCGGATGTGGCGGCTGTTAGTGCTGGAAACAACCATGAAGTTGGAAACATGATTGCTGAAGCAATGAGTAAAGTAGGCAGGAAAGGTGTGGTGACACTTGAGGAGGGCAAAAGCGCTGAGAATCACCTTTACGTGGTGGAAGGCATGCAGTTTGACCGTGGTTATATCTCCCCATACTTTGTCACAGACAGTGAGAAAATGTCTGTCGAGTATGATAACTGTAAGGTACATGATCTCTTGTTCTCAGCCACTGTAATGATGTTGTGATGATTGATAGACTAATGAAGCTTCCTCGGTGCAGTTGCTTCTTGTTGACAAGAAGATTACCAATGCAAGAGACCTTGTTGGTGTTCTAGAGGATGCTATTAGAGGCGGATACCCTATCCTGATAATAGCAGAAGATATTGAGCAAGAAGCTTTGGCTACTCTTGTTGTTAACAAGCTCAGAGGCACTTTGAAAATAGCAGCTCTTAAAGCTCCTGGATTTGGAGAGCGCAAGAGCCAGTACCTTGATGATATCGCCATTCTAACTGGAGGTAACTGGTGTCTTTGTTACAAAACTCACCTCCTTTGGAATCATTTCACTGTTTTAATGTTAATTGTGTTTGTGTGTGCAGCTACTGTGATAAGAGAGGAAGTTGGTCTTTCTGTTGACAAAGCTGGGAAAGAGGTTTTAGGTAACGCCTCTAAGGTTGTCCTCACCAAGGAGATGACGATCATTGTTGGTGATGGTAGCACACAAGAAGCAGTGAACAAGCGTGTCATACAGATTAAGAATCTTATTGAGGTATGTGTGAGACAATCTGCAAACTATGTATATCACTTCATTGTGCTAAGATAGAAATGGTTGATTGGATGTGCAGCAAGCGGAGCAAGACTACGAGAAGGAAAAATTGAATGAGAGAATTGCGAAGCTCTCTGGTGGAGTTGCTGTAATTCAGGTAATGAATAGTATCCACATGAGCATTTTTAATGTATACAACATGAGAACGTGTTCAGTGATCCTAACTAGTGCTCTTACATGTTGATTAAAGGTTGGAGCACAAACTGAGACGGAGCTTAAAGAAAAGAAGCTAAGAGTTGAAGATGCTCTTAACGCTACAAAGGTGATTTTCTTAAGCTATCTAGTTTGCTTATAGAGGAGTTTGTTACTTTGACTACTCATGGACTATTTTAATCATATAATCTAACTGAGTTTCAGGCTGCGGTTGCGGAAGGTATTGTTGTTGGTGGTGGTTGCACTTTACTTCGTCTTGCAGCCAAGGTTGATGCCATCAAGGATACCCTTGTAAACGATGAAGAAAAGGTAAAGCAGTGTCACCCAAGAACTTTGTGGTTTGAGCACTTTGCTTTCTCTGACTTAAGGAGTGTCACCTATATCTTGACTATATAGGTTGGAGCAGACATTGTTAAAAGAGCACTGAGTTACCCTCTGAAATTGATAGCAAAGAATGCTGGTGTCAACGGAAGCGTTGTCAGCGAGAAGGTAACTGACTTAACGTTAAACCTCCACACATGTACAGCTCTTGATCTAAGTAAGTTGCTTGACAATACGTATTTATATTCATCACAGGTGCTGGCTAACGATGATGTGAAGTTCGGATACAACGCTGCAACGGGGAAGTACGAAGATCTGATGGCCGCAGGAATCATCGACCCCACAAAGGTCAGTTTTTTACAAACATAAGCCTCTGTTTACTGAACCATTTGATGATGATGATGATAAAGATCTCAGTGAACGTGAGAGAGTGCATGTAATTTTTTCAGGTTGTGAGATGTTGCTTGGAACATGCAGCCTCGGTTGCAAAGACGTTCTTGATGTCTGACTGTGTGGTTGTTGAGATCAAGGAGCCAGAGCCAGTTCCTGCTGGTAACCCAATGGACAACTCAGGTTAGTCCTAATACTCTGATTCCATGATGTAAGCTTGGACAATATAACATTAGAACTCATGTTTCTTCATCTCTGAATCTTTTTGACTTTTTTCTTGTTCCAGGATATGGATACTGAGATGCACCAGCCAGATTTTCTGTTTGAAGATGAGAGATCAATGAACATCCTGAGACGAGAGTAGCTCACCGGGATACGGATTTTACTTTAGCTTGCAAACTAAAGTGTAATGATTTTTTGAACCAGAGCATAATGTGTTCTTAGATATCAAATTTGGAATCAATTTGAATAAATTGTGGCAATGTTGTTTCTTCAAACTGTCCAGATCCTAGATATTAAGAAACTGAAGCAATTCATCAAGTAAAGCTTCTTGAATCTGAGTGAGAAAGAAGTTCACTTTAATAATCAAAGACACAAGTGTAACAAAAAGCTATTCTTTTCACAATCCTAAACCTATAACTGAATGCAGCCACTCTATAACTTGTTACTCACTCTATAACCCTCGAGGCGTGTTCATAATCATTTTTAAAATCATTTTAAATATATAGTTTTCTAACCACATTTCTTTTGTAAAAAAAGAAATATTAATGGAAGGGCCTAAAATAATTTTTGGCCCATGGGCCTCCTTGTACAAGAGAAAAGGATTGTACTCGCTATATAAAAACTCCTTCCTCAAGTTGAAGAGGTGACGACGAAGCTTCGGAACTCCGAGAAGGAAGATGTCTAGTGGCGGGAAATTCGAACTCGATGTTGCTTCCAAAGGTAAAAGGATGTGTGTGACAACGAACAAGGGAAACTCGTACGAGGGGATCGTTGAAAAAGTTGTTGATTGTGCTCTTCATGGAACAATGCTGCTGCTTCGTAACGACGGCACAAGGCTTCAACTTTTTGGTATCGAAGAGATTGAATATGAAGTAGTTCCGAATGAAAATGTTGAGGTAAAAGAAGTAGTAGAGTTCCTCTTGATCGTTTTTTAAATGGCTTATGTTAAAGCTTTTAATGTTTTCTTTCTTTCTGGCTAGGTGGAGTACTTGGAGGACCCGGTTGAGAACATTGGTGCAAAGCTTGTTCCTGCTCTGGCAACCCAATAGACAATGCAAGACTCTGATTCCATTGATAGAAGCTTTTAGACAATAACATCAAAACTCTTGTTTCTTTATCTCTGAATCTCTCTGACTTTGTCTTGTGATTTTACTTTAGCCTTTCACCGGGATACGGATTTTACTTTAGCCTTTCAAACAAATGCTATTTGCTAAGTGTAATGATTTTTTTTCTTGGAACCAGAGCATAAGGTGTTCTTAGATATCAAACTTGGAATCATTTTGAATAAACTATCAAGTGTTGTTCTTCAAATTGTCCAGGTTTCAGATAAAGAAAATGCACAACTCCAAAGGATAAAGCACATAGTAAATTTAACAACTAAAGCGTCTTGAATCTGAGTGAGAAAGAAAATTACTAATGCTAGCAAATGTAGATTGGCTTATGAACACAACTGTAAGTTTTATATGTACTATGGATTCCAAAGCCACAAGACAAACACGACTGAATTTCGAGCGAGCTTCTTCATCTTTCAGCATTTTGCCTTATCTTGGGGGAAAACTGAAATGGATTCATCACAGAATGATGCAAACACAGCTTTTATCACCATCATATCCGATATCTTCTTCTTCACTGCAAGTATAATGAAGAATCAGACTAATGCTAATTAAACTAACATACTGAAAAGGTTAGAGCTCTGAAGCTTCAAGACTTCATCTTCATATCAAGAAACCAAAAAGGAACTGCAAGCAAAATATCAGACTAACCTACACTCGAATTCACGGATCTCAGCAAGTTCTTTCCCCATCACATCCACCCACTGTACCTGCTTCTTCTCCTCCATTCTCCCATCTAAACCCTCCTTCTTCAAACTGCTTTTCAACATCTCCCCATGACATTGACCTTGCTCTTCTTCTTGTTTCTCCTCAAAGACACACTCTTCTTCCTTTTCCTCTATACCACAATCTTCTTCTCTAACCTCATTCAACAAACCATCATCATCACTGGCCTCAGCAACTGTAGTTGTGGAAAAAGACACTTGAGGAGGCGTGTTCTTCAATTTCAACGAGCCTGATGTGTAGATGTGAGGAGATGGCTTAGAGAAGCAGATGAAAGAAGGACAGTGGAGATTACACAGCAAAACCCTCATCAAAACATATGTTGTGTCTTTGGAACAGCAATTCACCAATCTTGTCTTTGACAAAGTTACAAAATTTATGTGCCCATTGATGTGCCCAGATTGGAAAGAAAACAGTTATGATTTCTGAAAAGAACAAAACAGAAGCAAGGGGTGGTCGAGGAAGAGTTAATAACCACAGTATATAAACATCTCCTCATGGAGAGAATCCAAAGACTAATAAATTATACGTTGCTCAGATGAGAAACAGACAAAAAAGTACAGGGACCATGCTAGGAAAAGGACAGATGCCAATTGATCACAGTCATCAGTTTTTTACTGTTAGTTCCTTGATTGTTTCACCCATCAATGTCACAAACATCACATGTTTATTTATTCCGGCTTATAGTTG
>OVBX01007423.1:0-10864 GCA_900406325.1 Erucastrum elatum
TTTTCACGTGAACCAAGTCACGGGTTATCTGTTGCCCTTGCTTGGCTATATAATGTATTCTTTGGCTATGTAACTCTATTGCTCTTCTTCTTCTAGTACTTGTATCTGAAGTTGTATCTCTACTTTAGTACCTCTGTAAGCTTATTTTCTAGTACCTCTAATGAAGCAGCTATGTTTGATTTTTATACTTCAGAGTTCAGTCTTCTTTCATACAAATGCATCTCTGTTTTATCAAATAGCCTCCATACATATTATCTTATCAGTTTATGCATCATTCGTTGTCTGTCACAACCAATTTATATGCTCTCTTTTCCTCAAGAACATTGATATATAATAAGTTAAATATTTATATTATAGTATCAGATAACGTAGCATTTTTCTTCTTTTTTTTCTAATCAAGTATCAGACAACGTTTACGGTTGTATAATTTATATATTCTTTCTTACTATATCTTTCTAAAATAATATTAATACTATTAATTGATAAATAATAAGTTATAATATTGTGCCACAACTAATTTTGATTTTTCTCTTATTAATTGTTTTTAGGCAAATATGGGAGATGCATTTGATCAAAGATTTGAAGCGGCTTTCGATGAATGTTTTGAAGATACTTACAACGACATCGTGGAAGACTGAAGAAAAAAACATAGGAAACAAAAATATATTGAACGAAAACGCGAAGAGGGCCATGAACGTCTATGGAATGACTACTTCAGTGACAATCCCACGTATCCGGCAAACATATTCCGACGTCGTTTCCGCATGAATAAGATGGTATTCATGTGTATTGTCGATGGGCTCGAACAAACGTTTCCATTTTTCCAACAAAGAAGAGATGCTGTCGGAAGAAATGGTCTATCTCCACTACAAAAGTGCACGGCAGCTCTTCGTATGCTAGCTTATGGCTGTGCGGCTGACGCCGTCGACAAATATCTCCGTATAGGTGAAAGCACTGCACTTTCATGTTTAGTCAATTTCACAGAAGGCATAATACATTTATTTGGAGATGAGTACCTACGAAGGCCCACCCCAGACGATCTTCAACGACTCCTCGATATTGGAGAGGTACGCGGCTTTCCTGGGATGATAGGAAGTATCGACTGTATGCACTGGGAGTGGAAAAATTGCCCAACAGCTTGGAAGGGACAATACACACGTGGATCAGGAAANTGCTTCACAAGATCTTTGGATATAGCACGCCTTTTTTGGGCTTCCAGGTACGTTAAATGATATTAACGTCCTCGACCGGTCTCCTGTTTTTGATGACATTTTACAAGGTCGAGCTCCTCCGGTACGATACATGGTCAACGGACACCAATATAATTTGCCGTACTACCTCACTGACGGCATTTATCCTAGATGGTCAACATTTATCCAATCAATAACCAGTCCTCAAACTTTGGAAGCACAATTATTTGCTNTAGTCCTCAAACTTTGGAAGCACAGTTATTTGCTAAACGTCAGGAATCAACCAGGAAAGATGTGCAGCGTGCTTTTGGCGTATTGCAAGCTCGATTTGCAATAATAAAAAATCCGGCTGTTTTGTGGGACAAGACACAAATAGGGATGGTAATGTGAACATGTCTGATACTGCACAATATGATCGTAGAAAATGAGCGCAATGGATACGCTCCTTGTGATATATCAGACTTTGAAGAAGGATCCTCGAGTAGAAGTTCACAGGTGGATATGTCGTATACTCGAAGGGATTCAAATCTCCATACTATGCTTGAAATACGAACTCAAGTTCGTGACCCAGAAACACATGAACATTTGAAAAATGACTTGATTCAAAATATTTGGAACAAGTTTGGTCATTATGAAAATGTGTAATTGTTGCATGTTTTTTTTTTTTGTATGGATACATTTTATGTTTCAATAAAAAATAATTTCAACTTTATAAATATATTTTATTTTTCAAAAAAAAAAGTTTAAGAAACTCATACTCGATAACACTATTGGACACTCATTTTTACCCTCAATCCTTAACTATTCAAAAAGTACAAAAGCAAAAAAAAAAATTATAAACAATGTTAAGGATTCCAACGGTGAGTAACACCATTGGAGGTGCTAAGCTTTGTATGCTACTGTTCGTTTGTTAATACTTAATTATTTTATTATCAAACAGTTGGGCTTAAATGGGAATTGGATTTCTTCTCCTAAGCCCAAAGCGTCATGGATCATCATTCCATAAGTCAAGTCAAAGTGTCAAACAGTAGACTTAACTTAATCATTTTGGTCTCCCCCATCTCTTTACGTTGTCCGGCCCCTCCACTGGTATGTCACGCTCACAAAGTACTCCACTTCAACATCCTGGTCACCCCGTCTTTAACGTTGTCCGGTCCCTCCAATTGTCTGTCTAGATCTTCACCTCTAAAGATAAGATCACGCAGGACTCATGCGGAATATATAAAGATAAGGTCTTGACTTTTTTGCCAAACGATAAGGTCTTGACTTGTAACGTGAATTATGCAACTCCGATCCACTAGAATTATAATTTAAGGATTATCACACCATGTTAAATGTTATGGGATGGACACTATTGATATAATTGCCACAATGTAAAAAAATATCTAAACCAACTCTAAACTCACATGAATGAAATCACATAAAGACATCATGTAGATCTAGGATCGGAGAATCTCCTTCATTATAAATTCGTAATTCGTATAAGATAGTAATTAGAGTTATTTAAGTTTAAAAAAAGTTATTTAACTTCAAATTAATTACTAATAGTATCTAAATGTAATATTCCATAATGGGGGAAAATGCCAGCTTGAGTTAGCAAAGTAACACTAGAATTTATAGTCTTTAGCAATGACAAAGTAACACTAGAATTGTCAACAGGAAACAATGTATTATAATTAGATATTAAACTATTTGTATTTTAACTTATGAGATATTTTGGTAGGTCTCGTACCAATGGATTTGATATAATAGAGAACGTGTTATGATCAGAAGCCATACACATGATATGAATATTCCTGGTAATCACCAACGTCTTGGTCTTTGTGTCCTACAAAACTAAATGACAGAAACAAAGACTTGGGGATCTAAATGATTTGGTACATTGACTTAGTCTATAGTTAAATAATAGTAGTAGAGCTTGGTTCAGTGAAAACAAGTCAAGACTGGAGTTCGGAGGAAGAGAAACAAATTTAGAGAAAAGGAGAGAAGGATAAGATGAAGGTGCAGCATCTGATCTTGGAGGCTACTTTCTTCTACCTTGCGTATACGCAGCTGGTCAGTGGGCAACCCTGCCAAACTAGTTGTGGCAAGGTCACATTTGAGTACCCTTTTGGCACTTCTCCAGGTTGTTACTATGCCAACGATCCTAGTTTCAAGCTCACCTGTAACGAGACAGATCAAAAGCTATTATTTGGACATAACGTTGAAGTAATCAACATTTCTCACAGCGGGGAGCTACGCGTCTGGAACAGTGTTTCCTACGCTTGCTACGATAGGCAAGGAAAGTTGAGGGGCGAGGCTTCTTCCTACATTTACACGCTGGCTAATTTATCTCTCTCCCACAAAAACAAGTTTAATGTAGTAGGCTGTAACGCTTTAGCACTTCTGAGCACTAAGGGAGCGCGAAATCAGTCATCTGCATGCTTCTCAGAATGTGGCTCCCGACCGCCGCCTGCAAATGGAGATTGTAATGGTGAAGGTTGCTGCATGACAGACGTCTCTGTCCCGTTTGATAGCTATGAATTCTACACTAGCCCATCTCGTTTTGAGGACACGACTTCTACCCCTGACTTTAATCCTTGCACATATTCCTTTCTCGCGGAAAATGGTACTTTTCGCTTTGATGCTTTGGAAGATCTTAAGAACCTACGGAATGTAACCGAGTTCCCTCTAGTACTGGATTGGTCTATTGGAAACCAGACATGCGAGCAAGTTGGAAACAGAAGCATATGCGGTACGAGTAACAACGCATGTTTCGATTCTAATCGTAGACATGGGTATAACTGCAAATGTTTAGAAGGTTTTGAAGGGAATCCTTACCTTTCAGATGAACGCGGTTGCCAAGGTACATTAATTTTTTGTTCCTTATTCTCTTCTTTCAACGGTTTACTCAAACATTTCTTGTTTCATCTAACGCATTAATTTACTTGTGCCAGACATCAATGAGTGCGTTAGTACTAACCATAAACATAACTGCTCGGATCCCAGTACCTGTAGAAACAAGGATGGAGGCTTCTATTGTAAGTGCAAGTCTGGTTACCGCTTAGATACAACCAATATGAGTTGCAAGCGTAAAGACTTTGAATGGGCTACCATCCTTCTCGGTAAGCTTCCCTCTGTACCTTTATAGCTCTACTCATTGTTTTCAAGATCTAATCATCTATGTGTGATGTGATCAGGAGCAACCATCGGCTTCTTGTCCATCCTTCTTCTCATTAGCTGTGTACAACAGAAAATGAAGCGCCGGAAGACAGCTGAGCTCCGACAAAAATTCTTCCAACAAAATGGTGGCGGCATGTTAATACAGAGACTCTCAGGACCAGGGACATCAAATGCTAATATACAAATCTTTACTGAAGAAAGCATGAAGACATCAACCAATGGATATGAAGAAAGCAGAATCCTGGGCCAGGGAGGACAAGGAACTGTCTACAAAGGGATATTACCAGACAACTCCATAGTTGCTATAAAGAAAGCTCGGCTTGGAGACAACAGCCAAGTAGAGCAGTTCATCAACGAAGTGCTACTTCTTTCACAAATCAACCATAGGAACGTGGTCAAGCTCCTGGGATGCTGTCTAGAGACTGAAGTCCCCTTGCTGGTCTACGAGTTCATTAACAGTGGCACCCTTTTCGATCACTTGCACGGTTCCTTGTTTGGTCCTTCTCTTACATGGGAACAACGCCTGAGGATAGCCGTGGAGATAGCTGGAACTCTTGCTTATCTTCACTCCTCTGCTTCTATCCCAATTATCCACCGAGATGTCAAGACTGCTAATATTCTCCTGGATGAGAGCTTAACTGCAAAGGTAGCTGACTTTGGTGCTTCAAGGCTGATACCAATGGATAAAGAGCAGCTCACAACCATGGTGCAAGGAACTCTAGGCTACTTAGACCCAGAATACTACAACACCGGGCTGTTAAACGAAAAGAGCGATGTCTATAGTTTTGGGGTAGTCCTAATGGAACTTCTCTCAGGCCAAAAGGCATTGTGCTTTGAAAGGCCATTGCAGTCAAAACATCTGGTGAACTACATTGCTTCTGCCATGAAAGAGAACAGGTTGCATGAGGTTATTGATGCGAAAATAATCAACGAGAATAGTTGGAAGGAGATCAATGAAGCTACTAGAGTTGCTATGGAGTGTACAAGAGTGACGGGAGAGGAAAGGCCACTGATGACAGAAGTAGCTGCAAAGCTTGAGGGCTTGAGAGTCACGAAAAGCAAACATCAGTGGTCAGATCAGTATCCAGGGAACGAGACTGAGAACTTGGTCGGTGTTGGAATCTTATCAGCGCAAGGCGACACAAGTAGCACTGGCTATGATAGCATCAAGAATGTAGCAAGCATGCATATGGAAGCTGGTCGTTGATATGTATTAATCAAGGTTCTGTCAAAATCACGTCTAAGTCTCCTTTTTTATAAAAAATAATATCATTTCTTTATTTCTTCTCACCTCTTTTGCCCACTTAAACAGTTAAAAACCAGAGTATCAAGACAATGAAGAACATTTATGCATCAGTACCCTGCAAACTACCAATCACCTACTACGATATAATACAATGACAACACCAATAAAATACACTTACAAAAAATACTACACACAAAGTTAACAAAAAATACAGTACGTCAAAACAACAAAATCACACCCAACAACAAATACAAGTATATCCTACACAAGCACGGACGCACCACAAATAATTATCGTAAAGTCAAAACTGCCAGAATCTAAACACGTAAAAAGATATCTTGGAGATCTAGGAAAAACTATTCTGCTTACAAACATAAATACTGCTGCCTATTTCTTTCATTAATAATTTGTAATCGCTAAAAGATACTTTTCTATGTTTGATAAAGAGTGTTATTTTGAAAGAAAAAAGCAAAAAATATTATACAAAAAATATCATTTTAAAATTTAAAAAGTTGATATTTATTTTTTAATTTAATTATAATTATAAAATGCATTGATTTTATAAATATAATTATTTTATTTCAAATACTAAAATAACTTTTTATAAACAGACGAAGTAGAATAATTATAGTTATTTAACTTCGAACTAATTAAACATGTAAGAAAATAATCAAGGGAAAATTTCATAAAATATCTCACTAACGAAGTTTACATCCTCCATCGAAATTTTAACATTCTTTTTTAAAAATGGTCAAGTTTTTAAAATCATCAATTAACATTTGAAAAAAAAGATAGTATACGGCGGCAAGGCTCCCTGTTTTTGTAAGCCTAGTTTTATCTATTCTCACACTCTGTAAACAGTAACCCTTTTCTAATTAATAAAACGCCTTCGAAACAACTTTTTCCCTCATGGTTCACTTCAACATTTTGAAGAAAAGTCAAACAGTTGAGCCTTCACTTTAATAACTTGGTCACCCCTGTCTCTTTCGTTGTCCGGGCAGTCCATTAGTATGTCACAGTCACACAGTTCACTTTATCATCTTGCTCCTCCCTCGCCTTTTAACGTTTGGCCCCTCCAATTCTCTGTCTCGACCATCTCCTCTAAAGATAAATCATGCACGACTCATGTGGAATAAAGATAAGTTCGTCTTGACTTATAAGGTCAATTATGTAACTCCGATACTAGAGTTACAATTAAAGAATTACGATACCTACCATGTTAAATGTTAACGGATGAACACTATTTGTATAATTATCATAGAGTTAAAGCTCTCAAATCACATGAAAATACATAAAAGAAGTGTTAGTGGGGATCGAATGTATAATGATTTTTAGAATTTTCAAGTCTAGTGTTAATGATTTGTAGATTCCCACGTCTACATTGTTAAAGTTGAAGTATATTTTTTAAAAGTTTGGAGACTTGTACAGGAATATTAAAATTTAGAGTGTTTGAAAATATAGATTGTAATCTTTTAAAAAAAAATAATTTTGTTTGGAAACAAAAATAGTAGTAGCAAAAAAAATTGGGCTTAAATTATTAAGTCTATTATAAAAAAATGTTGTCACTATATAAGAAAAGTACAATACAAAGCCCAATTTAAAATATCAGTTTAAATTATGGTTTTTATATTTCATATTAAATTTTAAAAAAATATAATATATGTAATTATTTATATGATGATACATATAATATTAATTATATGATTACTTATATGATGGTACGCATAAAATACGATTAATTATATGATGAAAATATACGATATATAATAATGACTAAGGATGAGTTTTCGGGTACCCATACGGGTTTGGTTCTGATCGGTTTGCGTTTCGGGTTTTCGAGGTCATAGATTTCACCCCTATTAGGATGTTTCTAAATTTTTGTTTGAGTTTGATTCGGATCTTTGCGGGTTTGGTTTGAGTTTGGATAACCCATTTAAATTATTTTAAAAATCGTAGATCACTATGTATTTTAAATTTCTCAAAATCTTTAAGTAAATAATATATTACCTATAAATTTAAATAGCATATGTCAGAATACCTAAATTTAACATATCAATTGGCTTGATTTAAATTTTTGGATACATAATCAATAATTATTTAAGTATTTTTAGTGATTTGAGTATACTTTAACTATTTCATATATTTATATTTGACTATCTATATATATTTTCAAGTATTTTCAAGCAATTTAAAAATATCATTTTTGATGTTTTATATACGTTAAATCTAAAAATAATTAATATATAAAAGTATATAAATATATATTTAGATCAGTTCATGTACCTGAATACTTCGATTCGGATCAGATTCGGTTATCTAAATAACAAAATTTGGAATAATTCGAATATTTAATCAATTTATGTTTGGGTTTGGTACTATATTTTCGGATCGGCTCTGTTCCTCGGATTCATTTTGTTAAACCCTAATAATTTAATGAAAAACAAATATCATCATATTTTTCAAAATATACATCTGCGCAAGTCCGCAGATCAAAATCAATAATAATTTATTTTAACAGCAAACCAAATAAATATGTTGATTTGAGAGAGAATAAAACAAAACCAGAGAAACGTATAGTGCAAAAGATAGTCTTACAAGATAAATGCATTCAAGAATTACAAACAAATAATATATTTCATAAAAGTGAAAAATAATATCCGCGCTTTCGAAGCGTGAATCAAAATCTAGTTCTCATTTTTTTAAGTCATCTGTTAGATTATATGGAAGGTTAACCAAAGTTTTCAGAACATTACAAGGTCAAAATCTAGTTCTCATTAAAATCTTGTTTATTGGTTTAATGATTCTCTAATTCTATACAAAATCATTTGTTATTCAAAATGTTAGATTTTAATTAAAGTAGGTGTTATTGGAAGTTGAATTCTTGATATTTTAACTCATAAAACAAGATTTCGAGAATACTACATGTTTTCCTTAGATTCTTACAATTATTATTTTACTTTATTTTCATAGATTTCTACAATATACAAAATTCTTTACAACTCTTTCTAAATTTAACATATCTCTCAATTTTTAGAATCAACAAACTTTATAGAAATGTAAGTCTCACTAACACTTCCAAAGACATCATGTAGATCTAGGATCGAACCATCTCCTTTCATTATAAAATTTCAATTGATAAAAAATAGTAATTTAGAGTTATTTAACTTGGAGTTAATTACTCATAGTATCTAAATGTGATATTCCATAATGGGGAAAAAGGAAACTAGCAAAGTAACACTAGAACTTTCAACAGAAAACAACGTATTATAGTATCTCATTGCTAGTTGTTACCAAAGTACGTAGTAATAATAAAACTAGGAAAAAAATAGGAAGCAAATAAATTAATTTTTATTGGGGCAACTTGAAAAAATACTCTAGAATATGCGTCAACCTGTGATTAGTATATTTTTTTTTTATAACAAAAAAATTAGGAAGAGAAAGAAATTAGTTTTGTTGGGGCAACTTGAAAAATACTTTAGAATATGTGTCAACTTGTGATTAGTTTAGTTTTTATATATAATTTAAAATTTAACTAGTGATACAATTAGATTAAACTATTAGTATTTGTGTCCACAAGATAATATTTTGGTAGGTCTCTTAGCAATGGGCATGCTCTAATAGAGAACGTGTTGTGATCAGAAGCCATACATATGAATATTCAATGGACCCTGATAATCACCAACGTCTTGGTCTTTCTGTCCTACAAAACCTTTTTTATGGTCAAGTGTCCTGCAAAACCAAATGAGAGCAACAAAGACTTGGGGATGGCTGCTGAATGAGTTGGTACATTGATTTGGTCTATAGTTAAATAATAAATAATACTAGTATATAGGTTGCGTTAATGAAAAAAAGTCAAGAGAACATCTCAACACCGGAGTTTGGAGGTAGATAAACAAAGTCAGAGAGAAAGAGAGAGGGAGAAGATGAAGGCACAACTTCTGATCTTGGTGGCTATTTTCTTGTACGTTTCCTATACGGAGCTGGTCAATGGGCAACCTCGCAAGGGCTGCCAAACTAGTTGTGGCAACGTCACAATTGAGTTCCCATTCGGCACTTCTCCAGGTTGTTACTATGCCGACGATCCTAGTTTCAAACTGACATGTACCGAGGAAGAGAAACTATTATTTGGAAGGAACTTTGAAGTCATCAACATTTCTCACAGCGGGGAGCTACGCGTCATGAACAATATTTCCTACGCTTGCTACAACAGCCTAGGAACTTTGGGTGGTAATCTTTACTACATTTACACGCTGGCTAATTTATCTCTCTCCCACAAAAACAAGTTCAATGTAGTAGGCTGTAACGCTTTAGCGTTTCTCAGCACTTTTGGAAAGCAAAATTACTCAACTGGATGCGTATCAACATGTAACTCTCCATCGACCGTAAAGGGAGAATGTAATGGTGCAGGTTGCTGTAGGACAGAAGTCTCTGTCCCGCTTGATAGCGATTCATTCCAAACTCGCGCATCTCGTTTGCAGAACATGACTTCTGTGTATGACTTTAGTCCTTGCACATATGCCTTTCTTGCCGAAGTTGGTACTTTTCACTTCGATGGTTTGGGAGATCTTACGAATCTACGGAATGTAACACAGTTCCCTGTGGTACTGGATTGGTCTATTGGAAACCAGAAATGCGAGCAAGTTGGAAACACAAGCATGTGCGGTACGAGAAACAACACATGTTTCAATTCTACTCGTGGAACTGGGTATAACTGCGAATGTTTAGAAGGTTTTGAAGGGAATCCTTACCTGGGCTGCCTAGGTACACTTCACATTCATTTATATTTCCTTTCTCTTTTCTTTCAACGGTTTACTCTACATTTCTTGTTTCATCTAACACATTCTTTACTTGTGTCAGACATCAATGAATGTAGTAGTACTATCCCTACACATAACTGCTCGGATCCCAGAACTTGTGAAAACAAGGTTGGAAGCTTCGATTGTAAGTGCAAGTCTGGTTACCGCTTAGATACGACCACTATGAGTTGCAAGCGTAAAGACTATGGATGGGCTACCATTCTTCTTGGTTAGCTTCCCTCTCGACTTATAGCTCTACTCATTGTTTTCAAGATCTAATCATCTATGTGTGTTGTGATCAGGAACAACCATTGGCTTCTTGTCTATCCTGCTTGTCGTTAGCTGCGTACAACAGAGAATGAAGCATCGGAAGACAGTTGAACTCCGACAAAAATTCTTCGACCAAAATGGTGGCGGCATGTTAATACAGAGACTCTCTGGACCAGGGAGATCAAATGCTAATATACAAA
>OVBX01007424.1:0-10862 GCA_900406325.1 Erucastrum elatum
TATATATATATATATATATATATATATATACATATATATTGAAAACTAAAAGAAATTAGGATTGAAAAGCATCATCAGATTCGTTTTCCCAGTTTTAACTAAGAGCCTAAGATTTGTTAAGCGAAAGTATTTTTCAGTACGAACAATAAGTTTTTTTTTAATGAACGTTTCAATAAGATAAATTTATTTATACGCTTTAATCAAGATAACCAAATAATTCTATTGTTCATGCAATAATATGAGTAATTCTTAGGTTCACTCCCTAGAATTCAACCAATAAAAATTCGTTTTTTTCATATTTAATATTTTTAAAATAAGGAAATAACATATTGTCAAGTTAAATTATGTTTATAAAATTAAAAAATAAAAACTAATAGTATTTGTAAATAATTAAAAAAAAAATTAATACAAACTATAAACCTTTGGGTAAATTTTAAATCTTTGGATATCATAATTAAATCATAGAATTATAATTTATCCAAGGGTTTAGGATTTACTTAAGGATTTAGGGTTTATGATTAGGGATTAAGATTTAAGGTTTATTGTTTCGCTGACTATGTTAAAACAATTTTTAGAAAAATACAAAGATTATTCAAGTACTTAGGGTTTACCTAGAGGTATAGAGTTTAAGATTGTGGCTTATAGTTTAGTGTTTCGCTGACAGTATTAAAAATATACTTTAAAAAAAAAATTGATTGCAAATACTATTATTTTCTATCTTTTAATTTTAGAAACATAATCTAGTTTTTTAATATTTTTTTTAAAGATATTGCATATAAAATAATGAAATTTTATTGGTCGTTGAACCTAAATGTTCACCGTGAACCCAAGAAGTACTCCACTAATATTATGACAGATTTAGCGGTGCAAATTGGGAGGCAAGTGATTTCCTTCTCAATTATATTTTTTTTGGTCTCTATGGATAAGTTTTCTTACATGGGACTTAATTGAGAAGACCCTTTTTTTATCAACTGAGAAGACCATAAATTGGAATATTTACTCCACTTTTTCATCTACATGTTGGGGATAGCCATTTATGCAAGCACTTTGGAAATCCGTTCCAAGACATGGGTATGACAATATAGTGAAAACTAAGTGGAATGCTCGCTAACTCCGCAGACTCTAGATTTGGAGCCTTGGAGATAACAACTTCAATTTGGCACCTTGTTCTTCATTTGCTTCTTAATTCTTCTTTTCCATCAATTAGATTTACCTCCCACCTTTGGCATCATAGTAAACATGTTCCCGTAGATTTAATGGTTCATCTGGATAGGCCACTATCTCTTATCTTTGAACATAGATTTGACTCCATCAAACACGATCCTTAGAGCTCTTCAATTTTATCAGGACTGGGAACGAGATCAACATATATCATCTCCCAGCTCCTCCGTCATTTTTCAGGTCCTTCTCACCCTCGCTTCCAGATCCATTTGTTGATGGTGAAGCTTGCATGCTTTATCTCATCCGTCGAGCCAAGAAACATTGACGAGGCAGTAGATGATGGGTTTTGGAAAGATGCAATGCATCAAATTTGAAAATCGGTTCCAAGACCTGAGTATGACAATATAGTGAAAACTAAGTGGATTTACAAGAATAATACTGATGAAGATGACAATTTGATCAGAAAAAAAGCAAGACTCGTAACTTACAAATACTCAAAGATTAAGGGAATAGATTTCGACGAAACCGTCGCACCCGTAGCCAAACTTGAATCAATACACCAACTATTTGGTGTCACTTCTAAACTTTGAATCAAGCTCAACCAAATAGACCTGAAAAGTGAATCGTTGAATGGTGTGTTAGAAGATCATTACTTTCCTGATCATGGCTATAAACTAAAAAGAGCTCTATATGGTCTAAAACAAGATTTTAGGACTTGTTATGACAGACACATATTGTTCATGATCAAAGCTGGCTTAAAACGAGGAGTGTTTGATAAAGCATTGTTCATTCAAGCAAAGGAAATCATTTGATTATTGTCCAAGTTTATGTGGACACATAATATCCGACTGCATAAAGGTGGTGGTTAATTTTGTTGAAACTATAACAAGAAAATTTGAAATGAGCATGATAAAAAAGTTAAGCTATTTACTTGGTTTGCAAATTAAAAAAAAAAAGAGAGGATGGAATCTTTGTATCTTAAAGCAATTATGCCAAAAAAATTGTTAAACAGTTTGGCATGCAGACAAGCTACACTGCTGTGAATCAGGAGTATCTCAAATTCCCTTTGCATGCTTCATCAACAAAAAAGTTTGTACTTTGGGAAGATGATGTTTGATCAGATCATGAAAATGGTTCACAACACTGATGATAAACAAAGACATATCATCTTTCCTACTAAGACTCATCAAAGTTCTAACGATGTGTTATGCATCCACTGGTTTTTAGGAAATTGTTTGGTGTGAAGTAATAAAATACAGTGTTATCACAATATTTTAAAATAAAATATTGTGTAACACATAGATGTAACATAGTACTTCAGATTAGATTAGACTTAGTTTTGAGAAGAAAAAAAACTAGAGTAAGAATTTTTTTCTCAACAATTAGATTTGACAATTAGTGACTGACTTGTGAGTGTAGCTCGACCTTTATGTTTTGAGGGATTTGGAACTCATTTATTTTGTTCAGTTTTTTTATCGCCAATGATTAAGAATCTGTGGATGTTTCTACTTTCGGTTTGCCTTGAACTTTCAAGCAAAATAATTTATCGGCTATAATTACATGCCGGCATCTTGTATTTAAAAGTTTGTAAGAGTAAAAATTAAGAAAGGAAATTTTGTTTTTAAAATGAAATTAAATTATTTTATATATTACAAATCAGAAAATTGCATCACATGTGTCACCAGTTTTGTTTTCAATTCTTAAGAGCATCCTCAACGCGGTATCATTTCGAGTATTTCCAGCCAAAAAGTAGATGTATGGCCCACTAATTTAGAGAAACAGGTGAGAGAAAACTCTGCATAGAAAAACGAGTTTGGTGTGTCTCTAGCACTATTCTGCAGGCCCTACATTACGTGGCAGCCTGCGATTGATTATGTTTTTATTTTTTTGTTTTTTTATTTTTTTTAATATCAGATAAAACAAACAAAAAAGAAATAATAAAAAAAATCACAAACCCCTTTTAGTTTCTGGCCTTGAGGATGCTCTAAGTGTAACTCACAAGTTGAAGAGTAATAAATATTTTGTCTGGCAATTTTTCAATTTAAATAAATTATCATCAGTAAGCGATAAAGTCTCGCTGTATCTCTCCAAGCAAAAGAAAGTTTCGTAATTTCAAAAAAGAAGAAGAAAGTTTCGTTTTTCTTTTTTTTCAACTATTTTCCTACAATGCAACTGAATATTCTCTTTCTGCTATAAAGTACTAAATAATAGAACAGTTCCATGCGGCCTAATTAAAATTATGTTTGTATAAAGTAATAGTGCACCACAAGGAATTGTTTTCCAGTGTTACAAGCGATTGACGAAACTTTTCAAACATTACATCAGCATAATACTATGTTTAATATAAATTATTTCTATGTCAAATATATCAATTTTGCAAACTATAAGTATTCAAGATTTATTTTTTCAAAAAAAAAAAGATTTCTTTAAACAAACGCATTTGAGGAGAAGGAGAAAAAAGCTAATGCTATATGAACAAGTTATCAATTTGCCGAAGATTAATAAATGGTGAAAATAACATCTCCACTTTTAACATATACGAGTGTTACAAAAAGATTCTAAAGAATTGATATAATAAATGAATTCCAAATCCCTCGAAACTAACATGAAAACATTTTTGCAAGCATGGACTTTATCAACCATGCTTTCCTGTCCAAACATTTTACAGTTTTGCGTGTCTATACCCACATAGATTACCATTCTGACAGAAAACCATTATTAAAGACCTATAATTTGATAGAGATTCTTTGTAACGAGCATCTCGTTACTAGGTCCATAATTTTCTTTTAAAGAGAACAGGTCTTTTTAGGGTCTGATTGTCAAAAAACTTAGGTTTCCTCTTCCCATTCCTTATAATTATAAAAGAAGTTGTAGTTTCATTCTTTTGTCTTATTCACAAACCAGAAGCGAAGCGCTGCAGAGAATTCTCCAGAGACCTGAAAGCCCCAGCTGTCATTTCTCTCTCTCTCATGGCCGCCGTCTCTCTTCTCTCTCCTCTCTCTCTCTCTCATACGCGTGTCTCTCTCCTTGCTGTCACGCTCTCTTTCTCCTCCTCGTCGGCGCCGTGGTGGTGGTGGTGGTAGATCAAATCTCGCAGCCCTCTTGTTCTTTTGTTCCAGATCTATTTAGATCTCATCTCCCTTGCCTCTTGTTTCCAGATCCAGATCTAGAATAAGGTAAGGTGTCTTGAACCAAGTCTTTTCTCATGCTCTCTATACTCATGTATGTTGGTTTTAGGCCTGATTGGACTCTGTGTGAAAGTTAGGTTGTTAGATCATGATGAATATTAGGGTGTTAGATGAATGAATCATGTTGTATAAGAACCTTCACACTGTTAAATGAGATTTAATGGACTGCCTTGTGTCGATATGGTTGATGCTTGATGATGAATGATTGAGTGATTGATCTTGTGTCCCATGTGATGATTGTGTATGAAAGCTAGGTTGTTAGAAAGATGTGATTGTATAAAGTGATAACTGTGTAGTATTGATATCACCTGAGAATGATCGTATGTATTATTAACAATTGGTATCAAATGTGATTGAGTGGATGCATGTTATAGAGATGTCAATTGATGTCGCTGCTGTGTAAGGAATATTGTGTAAGACACCGAGAACGGATTGCGTCTAGTGAATGAGTATGGGTCTAAGTGAAAAGTGAAATGAAAGTAGGATAACGTAAAACGAGTAAAGAGAATGAGAATAAGAAATGAGAGTATGAGTATGAGTACGAGTATGAGAATGATTATGAGTATGAGAACGTGTAAGTGAATGTGTCAATAAACTTGCTTAATGTTCTGCTTGGGTCACTGAGAACGGGTGGGCATCTAGAGTTTAGGATGAGTGGGCCCACAGGACAGTAGCCTTACACGAGGTACCCATGGGCGAGATGAGATGAGCCTACCGCGAGATGCAGGATAGAAAAAGGTGCAAGGGCGCCATAAGATCGATTCAATGTCGAGTCGTGGCATAATTATGACTATTGAGACGGGAGGACACACAGAGCCAACGGGCCAACGATCTTCGACTTGGTAGTCAAGTAAGAGGCTGGAGGGGGGGGGACGGATTTCCGAGGAGAGGGCACTTCCTTCCAGGTTAGTCCGGAACGAGTTAGGACACCGTAAACGGCTATATGTCCATACGTCTAGGTTGATTGGTGTCGAGTCAGTTTGTATGATTAGAGTCGGTATATTGAATCTATGTGTATCACTGACTGATTTCAGTGAGTCGATTGATCACTAGGTTGCTAGAAATGAATTGAAATGTGATTGCTTGGACCTGATATTGAAAGAACATATTTGAATGCACTGATTGATTGTAGTGGCTAGTCAACCCTGGTTTCCGCAAATAATAGTATCGAGTGTCATGCGGACAGGCTGGTCTAGAGCCACTTCACTGAGTAACCCATTTACTCGGTTGCCCCCCTTCCATTTCCCTGTGCGTAGGACTGTAAGTAGAAGTATATGGATTCGGGTGGATGAAATTTCAAAGAAGGCAATGTGTCCTTCGAGTCTTGGGACCACTAACATGACACGTATGGTTGTCTATAGAGTAGACACATGTCCATAACTTCCTTTCGGTAACCCTGGTCGAACGCCGGGGGATAGGGATGTTACGTTCTTATTCATGGGTAGTCTGGTATCTCAAGAAAGCACGAAATGATAAACCATGAAGAGGAATTGATAAGGATTCACTAGAACTAAAAGGAAACTACCAAAAGAGAATATCAAGCTTTGTTCTCAGCAATACAGTTACCCCTTCAACTATACAATCGACAAATATTGTTGGTTCAAAAGTTGTATGCTTACATATATATGTTGGGCAGATGTCTCTTAGATTTCTACTTCGCAACTCAGTGGAAGTGTATGGATTTGGATGGACACATCGGTAGAAATCTAAATCATGGGAATAAGAAAACGATGCAGGCGGAAGTTATTTTTACATTCAGTTAGAAGCATTTATATGGAAAAGAATATGTTATGGTATACAACTTGTTAGAACTTCGGATCATACATCAAGGATCTGATTACCCTGATTTCAGAGTCAGAAGCATGGCCAAGTTTTTCAACTGAGCTTAAGGAGATGCGTTAAAGAGGTGGTTCCACTCATTGACACTTAGCAACATTCATCGCTACCATAACGCAATTGCTGATTCTCTAGTTAGAACTGCAAGATTTTTCCACTAATTTTTTTTTATGTTGGTTATTCTATTGTGATGTGGTTGTTCAGACTACCTATGGTTTGAACAGGTATAATAAATTTACCGTCAGATTGAAGTAGTTGAATCCTTCAAGTATCACCATCTTCCAATCAATTTTTTTTCTTTGAGAGAGCGAGAGATGTTTGTTTTTTAAAACAATGAATTGTATTGAAGAAGAGAAACGAACAAAATTGTTGTTGGTTGCAAAACAAGAGTTATGGGCCCTTATACCAATTGAAATTTAGATTTTAAGAAACTAAAAGTCCAAGTTTTAAAACTCCATTAGAAAAGTTTAACTAAACATTATATTATAATCCAATAAAACTAATGTTTAACAAGTTTTTTTTTTGTTTTATCCATCAAATTTTAATATTTTATTTAAACTACTCCCAAAAATATAAATATTTGTTTTACTGAAGGAAAACTTTGTTAAATTGTATATATTAATTATATCTTAACTTTATTTTTAAAACATAATTTTGATAGAAATGTACTAATAAGTAAGTTCAAATATAATACTTTCAGAAAATTAAGACAATTATTGATCCACAAAATAAAATATAATAACTTAGATCAAAATACTATTAAACTCTCAGTTATATATGTTAAACCTCAAACGTTAAAGTAGATATGTTATTCCGTACACTAGACGCAAGTTCTAACCAAGAAAATATTTCTGCACTTTGATATTACAGATCAAACTATTGTTCTTAATAGAAATTCATAGTTTTCCGTAAGAAACTTAAACATTGATGAGTTTTAAGAATTTGATCAGTAAGCAGGTCCGTCCCGTTTATAATGCAAGCGAAACATTTTTTTTAATATAAGGTATATTTATTAAACTTCATAAATTGGGGACTACAGTTACATATAACATATTATATAAGTAAAAGATGATACAAACACTGGATTGATAATTCTGAGTCACACTGGACACAAATCAAAGTCATGATTGCAACTCCGGATCCTTCTTTCATTATCCTATCTTCAGTTAATCTGGTAAGGGAGTGAATCCCACTCTCCTCCTATGAGACGTAAATGTAGATGATGAAGCGCTGGAGAATACAGCAACATGTATCTGTTGGTCCGGGCTGAAGGCACACGTTCGAATAAACTGAACACAACAAACTATTAAGGACTGGCCGAGACAACCGCTGCTAGCAAACCTGGAAGAGCTCTCAGAACATCCAAAAGAACAGCAAACAACACTACCTACACAAAAACAACTGCAAAGCCAAGGTACTGGGATATGTTGACACACCAAAAGGAGCCACCAAGGGGACGCCAAAAGTCTCAGACTGGCCGAATAAACCAATCCGCTCGCCTACTACCGCTTCCGAAAACCGCAAGGCGGTGAACAACACAATGTCTGAAGCTTACACTGGGGACAAACGAAATAAGTAAAAACTATGAAAAACAAGAGTAAACCTCGAAAAAACACTGCCTTCAAGCAGCGAATGAACTTTACATGGGTCATAATTATTCTGGATAAGTTAAAAGGTAAGCTAATGAGATTTGAACTCAAGACATGTGGGTCAAAAAGGAAGATATTGACCAGTTCACCACAAGAACAACTTGGTACATAAGGTTAAACTTTAAATTTGTAGATATCATATGGGTCACTTGATCCCCTCCCCATAAGGTGCCTCTGCCACTTCCTGCAAGCTTCAAATGGAAAACATGGACCTAGTCCAGTAGAGGGGAAACAGAGAAGAAGGAGATTTTGGAGCTGCATCTAAACAGTCATAGACGACAAGTCTGACCAACAACCCGTCAATCTTCACAGATCTGCAATAGCAGCACCAACACGCGCAAGTGAACCGCAAACAAGGGATGTCTTTGAGTTGAGGAAACCTCCAGAGCTCTCCATGCTTCAATAAAGAGAGCGGCCCACACCAAGACACCAAGCTAGGGCCACAACCAAAAACCTTTGCAACTTGACATACAGAGCAAAACGCCGTAGATTGAAAGGACCCGACGCCAGATTGGAGAGGAAGCTGTAGACCCACCGCCATGCCCCACTGCCTCACGAAGAGAGTGAAACCATTGAAAACAAGAACACCTTCTATGCCCAAAAACTGACCCCTTTTTCACCTCCACCACTCCAAAGATCAAAAATCAAACACTGATCCTAATCACAGTCCTTTCCATACTGATATTTTTTGAAAAATTTAGACATTATTAATTATTTAAGATATTTTTGTTTTCAGAAACTATGATTTTAACTATATTTAATTATTTATACATCTACTGTTTTAGTGTTACATTTTAAATCCTTAATTTATATAAAAGACTACATTATCAAATGTGCTTCAGGCCACTCAAAGCTTAGAGAATGCACTGTCATTAAAGTTTCTTATGTGAACTAAGACTAACCACAGAGCCGTGCTTCCATTGTGGAAAATGAAACACTCGCCTACGGCAGCGTTTTCTAAAGAAATATTGAGAGGGCATATATTGTCATAGTTAATTTTTTGACTAAGAGATATTTTATGAATTATATTATTTTGATCTTGAAGATATCTACGTACGTACATACAATATATGAAGTTATGTTAGAGATTTTATAGTAATAATTTGGATAAGCTGGATAAGGGTTAGACAAATACAATAAGAGAATATTGATTGTTATGGTCTTATGGACATTTTCATAGTTTTAATAGTAGAACCAGACAATTTTAAACATAAAAACATTATTAATAATAAGAGAAAAAAATGATTAGTTATTTTCCACAAAAAATGTTTAGAAAGATTAGAATATATTGTGAAGTTTAGTCACTAATTTTATGCAAAAAAAAGAACAAAATTATGTTTAGAATATATTTAGTTTGTTAGTGATTTACATTGTTTTCTATCTGTGAAAATAGTATTTACTGTTATAGTTTTTTTTTAATTAAGCATTTTGTTTTCAACCGCTTATGTTAGTTATAAACGTTCGCACGGCTCTGACTAACCAGTCTATGAATCCTCTTTAACGACCGCTCAGCCTGATTACAAGTCTTAGCCATTTGATTTCTTTAGGTTCTTTATTGTCTTTTTTTGTTTTTGCTAAATAAGGTTCTTGATTGTCATTACATGCAGTTCCATGTTATTGAGATATCTCAATAACATGATTTTAGATGCACAGTAAATTTTGAGATTTATAATTTATTGTGCATTTGCTTTCTGTTTTCTTTTTCGTTTGTAAAACATTTGGTGCATTTGCATATCTCAGGTTGCCTTTGTATATGATATTTTAAACTAAAATCATCCAATCAATTATTTTTTCCAAGGCTTCGATCTATCAGTTTTCTTATCCGTGCGAAGTTTTTCCAAGGCTCTATCAGTATTCTTATTTTTTCCACAATACAGCAGTCCACATATCATCTTTTCATTTGTTATGTTTTATAAGGTAGGAAACTATTAGAAGTAGGAAAATATCACCCCAAATATTTATGTATGGTACAGTTAAATTCTCCTGCCTATCTTCTACAACTTATCTAGGTACTTTTTTTCTTGAACGACTATCTAGGTACATTGTATACAAATAAACTAACTTTAATAAAATATTGTTTTTGATGTGTATACGCAAGAAAGAATATTTGAGTATTTTATTCTGACAAGGAATCATAATAATAGAGACCACAATGTGATACATTTCGGGATTATATGAAAATCCACAGTATCTTGTAACATTATCACAAGAATCTTTTTGTTTCAAAATGAAGAGATAATCTTGTTTTACGAAATCCTGTCCACGCGGTAGCGCGTGAGATTAAACGTTTCCTTCACGTGCTCGCTCCTATCTACTTGGACAATTGATATATACCAGTTTATTTACCTCCAATGACACCACATCCACTTGGCACTTCTGAGCTGTCGTTACCCTCATCTTGTCTTAACCAATAATAATTGACCTTTCACAATTTTATCTTTCATTTTCACCCTTCTACTTCTCACTTATTTTGTAACCCCTCTTCTCTTTTGATTCACTTCAACAGCCCATATAATTTCTTCTTTAAAAAATAAGAACTGAAAGTTGACAAAATAATTGAAACTTTAACAGAAATACTTAATTTAATTTCCCTCTTACGTCAGACCTTTTTTAATTCAATTCAATTATTCTTTTAATATTCAAAAGATTCGTTAATATATTGGTTGTGTAGAAAAATATCAAACTAAAATAGTGGAATTTTATTTACGAAACATACTCTATTTCTAGTAGTTTACAGCTTCTAACCATTTTTCTTAACTAATTTTATTTGTGAAAAGAGACAAAAGTAATTAATAATTAATTCTAAAGCCTTACTGAATTTCCCCTTTATATACACCCGATCAACCCCTTTCTCAATCATCCAATTGTCTTCTTCATCTTCTTTCTTCCTCAAACCAAAAACATGGGATCCGTTAAGGTAACTATCCTCTTCTTAGCAATGATGATCGGCGTTTCGTATGCCGTCGACATGTCGATCATCACATACGACGAGAAACACCACATCACCGCCGCCGACAACGAGCGAAGC
>OVBX01007425.1:0-10860 GCA_900406325.1 Erucastrum elatum
TATATATATATATATATATATATATATGTATATACTTGGATATGTTTTAATATTCATTGATTTCATTCGGTTTTCGGTATAAGTCAGATTCATGATAAGTTTTTGAGATATAGAACTTTTCGAATATTTACGCCAGATTCCGTTGGATATGGGTGACTATCAGAGGCATATGCAGCTTAAGGTGGAGAGTCAACCGACCCCAAAAGAAAAACTGTTGTGTTAGAAAAAATTGTGTTGACCCCATTACAAAATAAACTACAAAATAATTACTAATCGTTTTTTTTTTTATACAACTAAAATATTTATATTTGTTTTTATTTAAAAAAATTGAATTTATCTTAGTATAAACCTCATTTTCCTATAATTACAAAAATATATAAAATCAGTAAACATGTTTTATTATTTTAAGTTTTAGCAATGTGCTAGTTGAAGTCCAAATTGCATTAGGCTCAACTAATTTATAATATAAAAACATTAAAAAAAATAAAAATAAAAAGAAATTATGTTCCTCTTTCTCACGAACGCGAGACGACTGTGAACTCCCAGCTCGTATTTCACATTTAAGTAAAAGTTCAGGTTGGTTTTCTATATATTTTCTGTTATACCCTGATCCATTGTTTATATAATTACTTTATGTTCATGATCTGAAAATGATTTGACCATTAGTTTTATATTTAGAAATAGAATAATTTTTATATTTATCAGATAAAAGATAGTCTCCTTTACCGAAAAATATTTGAAGATTTAGTCAATAAAATTGTTATTCAAAAGTTTCAAACTAATTAGAGTACATTTGTAACTTTTTTTTGTTTATAAATTATGTTTTTGATTTCTTTTTCCAATCCGGGTATAAAAAGTTTCCGGCTCTACCACTATTAATTATCAAATATTTATTTAGTTTCTGCATAAGCAATCTTATACACGGTGACACACAATTGTAAGAACAAAACTTGGGTTCACCTCTATGGTGAACTCTTAAATTCACCTCAACTTTTAGCACCAATCAAAACGTCATGTAGGATTAGTAAAAAAAGGAAACAAAATAAAAAAAAGGCATGAAAAAAAGTTACGCTTTCTATGGCTTCTTCTTCTCCATCACCTCCAAATAATTGAAAGCTTTTATTTATGATTTTGGGTTTGGGTTCAAGATCTAGAGTTTGGGTTTAGGGTTTAGGATTAGAACTTAGGGTTTAGTGTTAAGATCTAGGGTTTAGTGTTAAAATTAAGATTTTGGGTTTGGAGTTTATAGAATTTGGGTTTAGATTTATGGCATAGAGTTTTAGATTTAGAATATAAGAACAGAAAATTGCAGATTTTAATTTAACAAACAAATCTTTCAATGTTCTTTGTGGTGATGAAGATGAAGAAGCCATAGACAACCTTAAAAAATCAAGTCACGTCTTTTTTTTATTGCCTCTTTTTTTTAGTTTTCCTTTTTTTGCTAATCCTACATGGCACTTTGATTGGCGCTAAGAATTGAAGTGAATTTAAGAATTCACCATAGGGGTGAACCCAAGTCTTGTTCCAATTGTAAGGATTACTCATTCATCTGAGTTCCACACAAGGGGTGAACGTACTGCATGTCTAGCGTACAATGAGATTAGCAGAACCAAGAAAATCGAAGCAGCCAAATTGCAAAGTAACTGCCTTTTGTTCTTAGCTTCCTTTACCATATTTCCAGTTGCCTCTCTGTACTTCTCGAACCATTTGGCTCCAACTTTGTCTTTCTCCTCATCATCCTTGGAACTCAAAGGTCCTCTAGCCTCACCAACCGAAGTACCGAACCCTGGCCTTGTTTTTTCTCAAGTTGATCAAGAGGTTTCATGATGATCACTGGTGGCTTAGTTTGAGGGACTTGTGTCTTCTTGACTTTGGGGAGTCGGATGTAGAGTTTTTTAAGCTTGAAAGTAGCTGACACCGAGTCAATATCAAGGTTCAAAGGAACGGGAATTTCCTGGTGGAAACGAATCCATTTGTTTCCACCAGTTGGGCGTTCTCCTGTTAGTTTTAGCTTTCTTGTTGAGCTTACCGCCAACTTAAGCTGTTCTTTCTTGAATCCTAACCATAGAAGACAATGTTTAGGACCCTGCTTTCTTCTCTACCAACCAAGATTGAGAAGAGGAAGAAGAAAACAAACCTGGAAGATCAACGACAAGGATCTCGGCGTCTGGATCAGAGGTCCATGTAGTTACAGGCTCAAATTCTTGATAAACCTTTTCCATTCTCACTCGCTCTTTTTTTTTCTTTGTGGTTGCTCTTTTGTTCTTTGGTTTATAGGTAAATGTTTTTGTGTTGTGAGAAGGTAAAGAGAAATATCAAATGATTTTATAGGCAAGGAATATGATGTAGAGAGATAAGAGTTTTGTATTTTGGTTTGGAAACATGATTGCTGGCTACACGAAGTATCGGCCGTCACATGGCTAACCATGCAAACTAAATTAATGTATACTTAACTATACAAAGTATATGTAATGCATGAAAACATCTCTCAACTTAATAATGTTATGTAGTTAACATCACAAGTTTAATTTTATGCATCCAAAAACTGATGTAGACATAATCATTCGTTTCATCAATTAAACTATTTCGTTTCATCAATTAAACTATAATCATTCTGACCGTAATTTAACTAAAATTGGATTTTCGTCTGCGTTTTAAAAGCGTAAGAGTACTTTTAACAAAATTTAATTTAAAATTCAATATGTTTTGATAAATAGTGTTTTGACCTTTTTATTTAATGTATTTGAAAACTATAAAATTATATTATTTTATTTATATAAAAATATGAAAGTTATATATAAGATTATTTAATTTTTTTTTTCAATTATCTTAATTTGCTTTGTTATTATATATTAATAATAGTTTTGTAATTCATTTGATTAGTATGTGATATATACTTATTAGTATTTTTTTATAAAACTTATTTGATGTTTATTTATATATTGACTCTAAAATTTTATTTGTGTTATGTAAAATTAATTAAATTAATGAATTATTTTATTTCTCTTTTCATAAACAAAGTTTTCATTCATAAACTTAGCAAAATTTTAATATTAGATTTTTATTATTAGATTACTTTTATTCTTAAAAGTATGTACTTAATAACCATATACATGAGATAATATTTGGTTTAAGTTGACATCAAATGAGTTTAATGAAAATAAAATATTAGATTGACGTCAAATAAGTTTTATAATTAAAAAATAATATTAACTTATACGACTTTCAAATTTAATATAAATATAAATAATATAATTATATAGTTATCAAATACACTAAAATAAAAATGCTAAAATTCTACTTATCAAATAGTATTAAAACATATTGATTTTGTAAATTATTTTTTTATAAAAAATATTCTTACTCTTTCAAAATACAGATTAAAATCAAGTTTAGTTAGATTAATGTCAGATTGGTTCTATTTTAATTTATGAAATAAAATATTTAAACGGTCTCTAATATCCACATCAGGTTTTGAATGAATGAAATTAAACTTGTGATGTTAACTGCATAACATTATTAAGTTGACGGGTGTTGTCATGCATAACATATACTTCGTGTAGTTAGGTATACATTAATTTAGTTTGCATAGTTAGCCATGTGATAGTTGATACTTTGTGTAGCTAGCGATCATTTTTCCTTTTGTTTTTTTGTTTTTGTTTGAAGCAACGAAAGCTTTCTTCTTTGGGTTTTCCACTTCCTGTTTTGTCTTCGTTGAGTTTTCTTAGACTTAAAGATTCTGATGATTCTTTGCACTGAGTTTACTATTCATTATATACTTTATTATTGCGCTTATGTATATATGAGAGAATAATTTATGTCTTCTACACAACACATGCAACGTTGCATGATGAGGAATCCAAACAATAAAAACCCCCATTGTGATGCTACATGCAGCTTATTACACAAACTGGTTTAATATGAAATCCCAAACATTATTCTTATGGAACCAAAACAAGTTGCAAGCACTTGTAAACAACATCGAGTCCACAAAACAGAGCTATCAAATGTTCTTCTGGTGGATGTTCCATTCCAAGTACTTCTCAACAACATCGAGTCCACAAAACTCCTTCACGACAGGCATCGTTGCTGGAACAGGCAAGTCAAAGGTCAGATCAATCCCTTGTTGGTTATTATTACTCCAGGTCTGAATCTGTTTCTTGGCTTCTTTCACAGCTGCTCGGACCGCACAGTGAACAGAAGCCGCTAAAAGCAACGGTGGTTCACCCGAAGCTGTATCAAAACCCAAAACCAAAAGTTTCAGACACACTTTTTAAGTAAGGAACATATATAAAGAGAAACCAGTAAGTCACCTTTGGATGAAAGAACACGGTTCTTGTGGTGTCCACTGTTGAGAATCTCAACATTAAACTGTCTTGGGATTGTGTCGACCGTTGGGATCTTGTAAGTCCATGTGCTGTCTGTTACTATGAGACCGTCTGAGTTCATTAGGTACTCTTCAAGCATGAAGAACCCAAGTCCTTGTACAAATGCTCCTTCAATCTGCAAATTTACAACATCGCTAATTAAAGACCAAGAACCAGAACAGAAACATACACATATAATAGTAAGTAGTCTCCAGGGGTTTTTACCTGTCCTAAATCTACAGCAGGATTGAGACTTTTTCCACAATCATAGATAATATCAGTCCGGAGAATCGTTGTTTCACCCGTCAATATGTTTACTTCAACCTATAAAAAAGTGAGATTGTTTCACAAAATGTAAGTACGGCTATTTTTCAATGTTTGGAGCTTTACCTCGCTTGCTGCAACTCCATAGTTAAGGTAGCCAGTGGAGATATCCGGCGTGTATACGTTACTAACCGACATGTTTACCGACTGCTTATAAGCCTACACCAGACAATTCAAGAATAAGACCACTCATAATAACCAGGGCCAGATCTGGTCATAGCTCCATGAAACATTAAAAGATTAAAACATTAGTCTTAACATTAAAACATTAGTCTTAACCCCCAAAGTTTTGAAGTTTTTTTTTTCACATAAGGATAAACACCTAAATTACTTCTTTAAAAAGATTGTAAATAAATATTTATAACTCCCGGAATCTCAGATTCGGCCATGATAATAACCAGAGAACAGTAAAAGCATGAATGATTCAAAAGAATGGACCTGGCTGATGAGGATCTCCCAAGTGACAGGTCCTCCTGTTTTCTCCACCAAAGCAGTATGTACAGGTAAAAGCCTTTCCACTAAGCCATCACAGCAAATCCTCGCCGCTTCACTGCTAGCCTCAGAGGTTGTGCTACCACCAGTTACTGAGCCTTGTACCAAACTCAACGTGTCTGCTTGGATGACACGGATCTTGTCTAAAAGCTCATCGCTTGTAGTACCGCACTGGACCAGTCCAAGTGAAAATGCAACCATCTGTTTCACCTTTGTCCATAGCCCTTGTCCTATCTCAATCCCTGGAACCTCAACCACTATCGACCCATCACTCAACACACTTACTCTTCCTGGTGTAAACCTCATAGACACTCCATAAACAGCAGGCACACGCGAGATCCCTCTCTTTCTCCATCTGTTTGAGGCATTGAACTCCTCAACGACCTTTACCCTCTGGCTAAACCCTGAGAACTCAGCTAGTTTGTCCCAAAGCAGTGGCAAAGTATACTCAGTAGGTTCACCAGCTTTGTTGTTGTGAAACAATCTTAAGCTCTCATATGTATGGAGATTAACCTTCCTGATCTCATCAACATTAATGGAAAGATATGAAGCTACTTTCTCAATGATGGCTTCAGCTATATAAGATCCTTGTACATCCCCAGGAGCTCTAACTGAAGTTCTGCTCACAGTGTTTGTTTTGCAAACTTTCACATCAAAAGAGAGAGCACCCCAATCATACTTCATCATTGCTCCTTGTATCCCAGATGGCATAAGAGGGCTTACATCTTCGCTTAGCCCTGCATCAAGTAGAATCTCTAAGTCCAAAGCAGTGATTTTACCATTGGATTTGAATCCAACACTATATGTTATCTTCATTGGATGTCTTCCTCCAGTAGTTATCATATCTGTTTTCCTATTCACATATGTCCTCACTGGACGTTGCATTATGGATGCAGCAAGTGCACAGGTTGCAGCAACCTAAAACGTTAAAATACACATATCAGATGTTAAGTTAGATGAGTTTCCGATCTAAAATCAATTGTTGATAGTTGGAATGGTTTAACTATCTTATATATTACTATACTTCCGATATGGGGGAATTTGTCTCTAATATCAGTACACTATAGAGCACTCAAAAATAGGAGCTCACCGGCATCGCTTTCATGACTTTCCCACCGAAGCCGCCTCCAACACGTCTAGTGATGACACGGACATTATGCTCAGGAACTCCAAGACATCCAGCTATGGTTCGATGTACATACTCAGGAACTTGAGAGGAGCTATAAACCAACATACAGTTGTCTTCGTCTGGCACTGCAAGAGCCGCTTGTGTCTCCATATAGAAGAAGTACTGTGACCCAAAACTTATCTACATATAAACATTAACATGATGATTAGACAAGACCAGGGTTTGAGACACACATTTGTCTGTGAAAAGAAACCAACCTTAGATCCAAGAATTTTATGTTCAGCTTCAGACATTCCCTTGGTGATATCACCAACCGGTTTACCACGCAGAGATAGAGGGATCTCGAAAAGGCTAGACTTCTTGACAGCTTCTTCTACCGACAGTATAGGCTCTTCTAACCCCTCGGTGTCATAATCAATCACAACAAGCTTTGTTGCAACATCTGCAATCTTTTGACTCTCTGCAACCTACACATAATACAGCTTGAATCTAATTCTGTACTCTACATAACTGCATGCTAGTAACATATGAATCTACAACAGACTTACCAAAAAAGCGATAACCTGACCCGCACAATTAGTAATGTCTTCTGCGAACAAAAGATCAGATGTAAAGAAGCCTTTAGTACCAACATTTTGGCCGCCTTTAGGTATATCTTTGTAAGTTATTATGCCAAGAACCCCCTCTGGAACTCTGTTCTCCTTGAACCTTATACTCTTGATCCTCGCAAGAGGCATTGTGCTGTAGATGAATGCACCGTACAGACAATTTTCCGGTGAAGGAATGTCGTCTACATAAACAGCCTCACCTGTAAAAAACAGAATCACGTTAGCGTGTTTCACAAGGCAAGTGATTAAAGAGTATATATAAGAACTCACCAGATGCTTGGAGCTTAGCTCCTGTCTTTTCAATGCCGTTACCCACAGGACTGTACTCTTGATTTTCAACTATCTGTTGTGCAGATGACAACATAGCTTCTGGTTTTAAAGGCTCTTTGCATCCTCCGTTGAGCAAACTGTTTGTAGTTAAAGGTCCGAAGAACTCAAAGAGGAAAGTAACAGCCAAGCTTGATCTATAACTTGGATTAGAAGTACCCTTATCAGGTACTACCTCATCTTTAAGTAAGCTAATAGCTTCCGACAACAATTCATCAGAGATAACTTTCCCCACAAGGAAGTCTTCTACTTTCTTCGCCCTATGTGCATGTTCGGTCCCATAAGCACCAAAAGTTAACAGACAATCATTCACAACAACACCATCACCTCCTTCACTCAAAGAAACTTCAGCTGAGAAAGCTGCGTTAAGAAACGCCAATGCGTTTCCTAGAGGACGTGGTGCTGCTCTGTATGTTTCAAAGACCAAAGAAGCACCGTTCTTCAAAGGGCGCCATAATGGGATCGTAAGGCTTAAGAGAATAGATTTGGCTTCAAGAGGAGAATGTTGAAGAAACTCTTCAAGCGTGTACTGTTCTTGAACACCTGAGCCGGTACTCATGATCTTCACGGTGGCTCGAGCAGCGACGAGTATGGTTGTGAGATCTGAAGGAAAGTGTTTCCTCTGCGCCATGATGATGTTTCCACCTATCGTTCCCGTGTTCCTCACGAATCTGCTTGCTATCTTCTCCATGTGAGATGCGATTTTCGCCAAGATAAGAACACTCTCTTTTTCTCTTAGAAACTCAATTGCTTTAGAGATAGTAACAGCAGCACCTAGCTCAACTCCTTTTTCGTCTCTTCTTACCACAGTGAGCTCAGGAATCTGTCTTATATCCACAAACCTGTCATACTTCTTCTCTCTCTCTTCTTTGTAATAACCGGTGCTAGTGTTACCAGCAACTAACTTAACCGACACTCCATTTTCAAGCCCTAGTAAGCTCTGAAGCTCAGAGATACTAACAGGGCTTGACCATCTGTACTTACTTGGATCATCAAGACTCTTGACTCCGTTCTTCAAGAACTCAGGAAACGTACACACCTGAGACGAAGATGTATGGTCATAACAAGGCAACGTTCCCTTCTTGCAAAAGGTATTGAACCCGAGATCTTCGATATCCACATCAGATGAGAAGCTCTTACAAGCGTCCACGAGCGGTCTGTATCCAGTGCATCTGCATAGGTTCCCCGAGAGAGCTTTCTCGGCTTCAGCAGCAGTGAGGTTTGAGACACCGGTGCGAGGAGGATGGGACTTGTCAGCGTTCAAGAGTGCAGAGAACATGGAGACGCTCATACCGGGTGTGCAGAAACCGCATTGCGTGGCGTGGAAACCGGCGATACGCTCGTGGACCGCGTGGAACCCGACTCTGCTGTTACCTAGGCCTTCTGAGGTTGTGATGGAACAGCCGTCGATGCTGCAGAGGAGCGTGAGACATGAGCTGACTGTGAAGTCATCGACTTTTTCGAGAAGTGGATCGTACTTTGAAAGGAGAACAACGCAAGCGCCACAACCACCTAAGTACAGAGATTATACATTACTTGGGTTTCCCATTGTTGCTTGCGTTACAAGTTATAAGGAAGGCTTCTAATTAGAAACAAACACTATAAGGACTTACTGTTAACTTCAAATCATGGAGTTAAAGAGAGCGTAACTCAAAACACATAGTATCATCTTAAAATTAATATTATCAACTAATATTCATTTGTAATGGGATTTGATATATGTAGACCATGACCACACAAATTTTAAAGCTTACCGTTATTCAATACCTTTTAAATATTTCATTATAAACGAATACAGGTATATACTCCAATGATTTTGTATCCATGCATATAAATTCACACGAACTAGTTTGCTAATGGATTATTCAATTCGACATGTGAAACAAAATATCCTTGTTTAATGAACAGAAAAATTGACGTTTGCGATTTTTACTTTGCAAAAAAAAAAAAAAACTTTACTTTTTTTTCTCAAAAATTTTAGACCTAAAATGTTAACTATATTTTTTTTATCAAAAAAATGTGTAACTATATATGTGTGGATTTACTACAAAAGTCTTCGGAGGATGTATTCAAATTAATATTTGAGGTGATTTGATTTTTAATAGAATTTTAGGTGATTCCAATAAGTTGCAGAGATTTAGGTGATTTTTGTTAAACCATTCTAGAATATCACATAAAATCATGATATTTGTGTATTAATTTTTCTAACTAAGGATACTCAGATTTTAAATGAGTTTTTAAAATTCATGTTTCAATAACAGTGAATTTGTCATTTTAATACAAATTTAAAATTCTCGGTTGAATACATTGTTTGATTTTGACGTTACTTTTGCAATTAATCTTTAGACCAGAGTCTTAATCAAAGTCTTAAACCAGAGACAGTCCTCTGAAATCTGAGTATCCTTTTTAACACAGACAAAGAGAAATCAGTCAATCACAGTCCTAATAATCTAATCATGACTTGAGGCATGAGTTTAGGAAAATAATCAGCTAAATCGTAGAATCCGAGACAAAAGAACATACAAACATACTCATTGATGAAATCTTTCACTAAATCTTTTGTCAGGAGTACTTTTTTTTCAAAAAGATAAAGGATGTGAGAGTCTATGCTATTTTGTTCCATATTAAACTATCTTTAATTTAATATTTTGAATAATAAATTTAAAAATTATTACAAAATAAAAGAAAAGGAAATTATGCTGTTTCAAGATCTGAGTTGTTTGGTGAGAAAACTATTCTGTCGGCGGTGTTTTTAGTTTGAAGAGAAAACTATTCTCACATATTTTAAAGATTATAATCGTATACAACACTAATGACATATAGAGTCCAAGGCAAGGGCACAAAAACATTCGTAAGAGCTAAAGCTTCCTGGCTACACTACGTAGACTGCAGATCTAATCAGATTTCCTAGGGTTTTTAGTGGTGCTTTTTTTCTTGTTGGGGAGTTCATTTACAAACAATAGTTGAAAGGAACTGAAGAAAGATAGATAACTCTTACCTTCGCCACAGCCGAGCTTGACGCTCTTGAAAGGAGTCTTGTTACGCAAGAAATCGATGAGTGTGGTGGAAGGATCAATGGAAGAGAGGTCCAGCTCGAATCTTTCTCCATTAACGGCGAAAACAAGAGAGGTCTTGGTCTTCATCGCTTCTGCTTTCTCCTTTATCACTTTCTTCTCACCCATTCGATTTATATTTTGTGTTATCCTCGGTGCAAACTAAGATCTAGTTCCACGACATCGATTCTCTAAACCTGATTTTGCTTTTTGTTATGTGTGAGTGTGACTGACACAGTCCTTTTTAGAATTCCTCTCTGGTCTGTACAAGAAGAATGCACAGTAAGATTCGTCGCATATGTTTATATTTATATAGTATTATATGTTCTTAAGTAAGATATTTTTACATAGCGTATGGCTAACTAACATAGTGCAATTGGGTAGGGAAATGCCGAAAGATAATGATAGCACGCTACATTAAAACACATGGAAATTGGTCTTTTTTTGTAACAAAAGGTGATTTCACTTCTTTGCCATCATTTCCACTGTAATTAACTCTAAGGGTCTGACTGAATGGTAATAATAGCGATAAACTTTTTGGGTGGAAAACATTTACTCTG
>OVBX01007428.1:0-10856 GCA_900406325.1 Erucastrum elatum
TATATATATATATATTAATGTTTGATAATTAATAAACAATCTTTTAAGCAAACCCCAAATAGCATATTTTCGGGTTAGATACTTTTAAAATTATATGAAGTTATTTTCAGTGTAAAAGTTATTATTTTTAATCTTTTACAACTATTTATATTATGAATATATAATTTATTATTGGTTGTACTATCTTTAATATTTCTAAAGAGTTATTTTTTGCTTTGAAATATATTTAAATATATTTTAGTTTGTATGTAAAATCTTAAAAACAGAAATATATAGAAAGTAAAGTTCAAAAAAATGTGTAGAAATAAATTAAATTTAAATCTGAATGGCTAAGACAACAGTTAAGTTAATAATTAATCTTTCCAGATACATTAGTTATCCCGTCGCTCTCAATGATAAGTAAAAATTATTTCTGTTTCCCACTGAACTTAATAAACTTATGGTAAGAAAAATATCCCATAACTATTTTGTGGTCAACCATCGTCGTCTTTTTGTTTTAAGGTCCACTGCTTAATAAACTAAGCAGAGCCTATTTGATTGGGATCCCCAATTTGATTAGTTAGTAATTTAATTAAGCGGGGTCAAGAAGAACTTTCCTAATGACTCTCGTTACGTCCTATCTTCAAATTGCATTGCATGGGCGTCGATTTGTTTTATTTAAGAAATTATAGTATATTTTAGGATCAAAATAAATTAAAATAGGCTGTCGTAAATAATTAACATTTCAATATAGTTGAAATCATTAACACTTCCTATCTTATCTGCAGAGTAGATATCCATCAAATTCAGCTGGTTTCGGAAATTATAAATATTTTTTTTTATTTTCAAAATGTTTGAAGTTGAATAACACGGTACCTTTTAGAAGAAGTCTGATACAATATATAAAAAAAAAGTCTGATACAATATATTCTATTAAAATATGGTCACGTCCAGTTGATAAATGTATATTTCAACAATGTTTTCATTTATTTAAGAGATTATTATATCAAATTAAATAAATATCTGTGCATAAATATGATTACAAAAATAATTTAAAAAATTAAACAAAAAATATACATATTTTTCAAAGAGTGGGTCATAATCGTATTTATTTAAGTGAGGATAAAGCGCATGATTCTTTTCAGTGTTTTGTATGGTTCACTATATAACATTATTTTAATCAAACATTAGTCAAATTAAATAATCAATCTTTTCGCCGACTGTATGGCTGAAAATACTAGCTGGAGCTAGACTCATGCAAGTTATACACTAATCCTTTTATATATTCGTTGCCTAAAGAAAGTGACATTTTGACTTTTTAAAAATCACCAAAAAGAACGTTTATTAAATATTATCCTAATACTGTAGTATTGCTGAATCGGATTCTGGGTTGGTTTTGGTAGAAGAAAAACAGTGACTAAAGTGAAACTGATTATACTAAAACAAACTTCACGTCGTCAAAATATCAGAGTAACGAAAATGAAATATCAGAGTAAAGCACCACTATCCTCAAAAATATCATAGAAAAGATAAATTAAGAGATTAGGTATGATTAAGCATTCAGGTAAATATCTGGTACAATCGTAAAACCGAACCAAGATAACCAATTCGGTTCAAATAAATCAAGAACCGGAAGAAACATGTGCGAGAACAAATAAAAACAGAGAAATAAATCAGACAGTCTTTATGGATCTCTATAACATGTCTTGCCCAAATTAATCTAAAAACTATTATGCAAAAGTAGATTCGCAAGTTGGAGTTTGGTTTAAACAACAGCCATAGCTTTTTCTTAGAACGTACCCAAAAATAATATCAGAGAATTTTCATCATTACAACTTTTAAAAATAAATTGCAATTTTAATATAATTTTTGTGCCTTCACACGTCTTCTTCTCTGACCGCCACTTTTTTCTTGTCCTTCTTATTCGTTCTTGCTCGTGTGAAGACCTCTTTAACTCTCTATCACTATTATAAATATCAAAACTCTGACATTTCTTCTGTTCAAATTCTATTCGAAAGTCTCCCAAAGACAGAAAGAAAAGTTCAAAATCTTTGTCTGATCGGAGAAGATGAAGGCAAGACGTGGGAGACGCCCTGAAGTACGTTGCTTGCTCTTCTCTGTTTTTCTTCTTTAATTCTTGATATTTATAAAGATTCTGACTTTTGTTATGTTTTTGTTGGAAAACAGAAGTTTTGGCCTTCGATTGTGATGAACAAATGGCTAAACATAAAGCCGAAGGTCTACGACTTCAGCGAAGATGAAGTCGATACAGAAACTGAGAGCGAAGACGACGGTAAGTACTACATATTATTATTATTATTCTCAAATTGTTCTATCTTTTATTTATCTTAGATTCTATAGTTTTATCTTTATTAATCTGATTTTATGGGTCCCTTATTACAGTGTGCTCGGTCAAAGACGTAGCTGATTCTTGCTGCGTAACTGATGAAGACAGCCATGGAAGCCAAGCTGATCACTGCAACAAAATCTCAGGCAAAGATTCTGATCTGCTTAAAGAAAAAAATAATATACCGGACTAATTAAATCAGAAATTCATAAAATAAATAACGGACGAGTTCTAATATATTTTTAATTTTTTTAAAAAACTCTTCAGACGGTGGTGTGAGGGGGTACCAGAGAAAACACCGGCGAGGCAAGTCGGAGACTTTGAGAGCCCAATACATAAACACCAAGGACATCAAGTAAGGGTACTTTTGTAATTTCTCTTTTCCACCGTGTGCGAATATCTCTATCTCTTTCTGACACGTTTTTGTTTTCGTTGAAATTGACTTAGAGTGACGGTGGCTACATGGAACGTCGCCGGGAAACGTCCCTCCGATGATCTCGATATTGATGACTGGCTTACCACAGATAACCCTTCAGATGTTTACATCATCGGGTATGTAATAATAAATACAAAGTCACCGACCTCCTCTGTTTCGATAAATCTAAATTTTTATTTTTTTGTTAAAAGGTTTCAAGAAGTGGTTCCGTTAAACGCTGGTAACGTTCTTGGAGCAGAAGACAGAGGTCCGATTCCGAAATGGGAATCTATAATCCGCAGAACACTGAACAAATCCAAGAACGAATCAATCAACGATCAATCATCACCAAGCAACACCAACGTTCTTCTCCACAGGTCTCACAGCGCGCCATCGTCTCCCGTCTTGGCACAACAAGCAAACTCCATCATTGCCGATGTCATGGTCGAGAATCTCGCCGCGGACCAGTCGTTAGACCTAGCTACAGACGAGTTCATCGACGCTGCAACCGCTTTACCGAGTCTTGAACCAGTGGGGAATCCAGACGTGGATTGGCCTGAACGAGCTTTAGACGAGAATCCTCAGATTGTTGGATCGGAAGGGAAGCTAAGGAGAGTGTTGAGCAGCAACGCTATGCTAGGGTTTAAGCTGCCGGAGAATCCAAAGGGTGTGAGTAGGTTTTCTTTGGACGCAAGGAACTTGAAACGGTCAAGGAGCTTTGAAACCTTAAGGCTGAGTTGGAGTGATATCAAAGAAGAGAATGATAATAACTCCTCCTCCTCGTCCGAAGCTGCGAAAAATCAGTCTGATGATGATTCATCAGACGGAGATTCGTCTTCCGACGAGGAAGAAGGAGACAAGATCGGAAGTATTTATGGATTGCCGGAAGATCTGGTGGAAGAGTGTCGGAAGGTGAAAGATTCTCAAAAGTATGTAAGGATAGTGAGCAAGCAAATGGTTGGGATCTATGTATCGGTTTGGATCCGACGGCGGTTAAGAAGACACGTCAACAATTTGAAAGTTTCTCAAGTTGGAGTTGGCTTGATGGGTTACATGGGAAACAAGGTACTTAGCAAAAACAAAAACCCTAACTTTATTTCCAAGTAATACTAATACAAAAGGCAGTTTCTTAATATTATGATAATTTTTGCAGGGATCAGTATCGATAAGCATGACGTTGTATCAATCAAGAATGTGTTTTGTGTGTTCACACTTAACTTCCGGTCAAAAAGACGGTGCTGAGCAACGCCGGAACGCTGACGTGTACGAAATAATACGCCGTACTCGTTTCGCATCGGTTCTTGATACCGATCAACCGAGAACGATTCCATCTCACGAGTAGGAAACTAATCAAAGATCACGAACACACAAAACAAGAAAATTAATTCTTTGTCCTAAATGGTTTGTTTGTTTCCTTCATCAGTCAGGTGTTCTGGTTTGGGGATTTGAATTACAGACTTAACATGTCAGATAGTGAAGTAAGAAAGCTTGTCGCTCAGAAACGATGGGATGAGCTCAAGAACAGTGATCAGGTTCGCTCTCTTTGTTCAGTTCGGTTTTGATATGTTACTTTAATTTGTAACATAATGAAACTAATATCAATTTTAATGTAACAGTTGATTAGAGAATTACGAAGAGGACATGTCTTTGATGGATGGACAGAAGGGGCGATCAAGTTCCCTCCGACATATAAATACGAATTTGATTCCGATCGTTATGCCGGAGAAAACTTGAGAGAGGGAGAGAAGAAGAGAGCTCCTGCTTGGTAAGTGACTTAAAGTTAAAAAGTTCTGAGTTAGGGGGCCATTATGAAGTATTATTCCCCTTTTTTTGACAACTTGTGTGATTCTTAAAGTCATTTGTTGTGTGGTGTTAACAGGTGTGATAGAATATTATGGTTGGGAAAAGGAATAAGACAAGAGTGTTATAAGAGATCGGAGATAAGGATGTCTGATCATCGGCCGGTGACTTCCATATTTAACATCGGAGTTGAAGTTTTTGATCAACGTAAACTTCAGAGAGCTCTACATGTTAACAATGCCGCCGCTTCTGCTGTTCATCCTGAACCTTCTTACTTGTTCTAAGTGTCTCGCAAAGATATTAATAACTTATTAACGAATTTTCTGTGATTAATTTTAATATTTTATACATGGAGGATTTGTTTTTGGTTTTATTTTTTTTTTGTTTGATTTGTAATGTCATCTAAAAGCTAACTTTTACCTGTTAATTGTACACGAGTCTGTTTAATTGTCTTCATCCTCGTTTTCTCTGATTTCCTTATGGTGATCGATACTGTTTCTATTAAAAATTGCCAGACTGCTTAAATTGTTAATGTAACTCTGAAACCCACTTGACATTTGAATAGCCGATCACTGAGAAGAAGATCTAAACAGTTATTAAGAATACATAAGCTGATTAAAGTAAAATAAGAAAATATAATATTTGCTTACATCTTAGACTTCAAAGTTTAAGATATATCATATATGTATGGGTCATGGTTTGAAATTACTGAAGGTAGTTTTTAAATTAAGAGTTTTCAGTTTGAATTAAGAACTTTAAAAACATATTTCGTGAACCAGGTTTATTACAGCGGCTCTATAATCCATCTCAACGACCTTTTTGTATATGATTCTCTTTTCCTGTTTACTTCACTTACTTATTCATTTTTTCTTTGGTAAAAAGAGTCGAGGCTTTAGTAGTCAAAATTGACATTTGTGATTTTGAGCATAATTATCAGTGTGGATGATAAGGCTAACAAATTCAGTAATAACATGTACACAGAAAGTAACTAAAATAAACTATGAGGATTTAATTATTTTTCATCTTATTATATAAAGCTTGGTTTTCAAAGTTACTAATTAACATGATTGTGACACATGTCAATTACATATTTAGGATTGTGACATGTGTTAAATAATAAATAATTATTTATTAGTATTTTTCCTTTTTAAGTTTCAAAAAAATATTGTAAACAAACTTTTTTCATACAAATAATTATTAATAGTATTTTCCTTTTTTATATCCAAAACAAAGAAAATTGTAAAAGATATATGAAAATAAATTTCGTTTTTAAAATAGAATTATAATTGTTATTTAATAGTATATTGATTTTTTAAGTTTTAAATAAAAGATTGTAAACAAAAAAGTCCATACAATTAATCATTTAATAAGCAATTATATATTTAGAATTGTGACATGTGTTAAATAATAATTTTCTATCTAAATAATTATTTATTAGTATTTTTTCTTTTTAAGTTTCAAACAAAATAATCATACAAATAATTATTAATAGTATTTTCTTCTTTTTATATCCAAAACAAAGAAAATTGTAAAAGATATATGAAAATAAATTTCGTTTTTAAAACAATTCATGAACAAATAGAATTATAATAGTTATTTAATAGTATTTTTCTTTTTTAAGTTTTAAACAAAATATTGTAAACCAAAAAATAAATACAAATAATCATTTAATAAACAATTATTTATTTAGGATTGTGGCATGTTTTAAATAATAATTTTTACATAAATAGTTATTTAATAGTATTTTTCCTTTTTAAGTTTCAAACAAAATATTGTAAGCAAAAGCTTTTTTATTTTTTTAATAGTATTTTCCATTTTATATCCAAAAGAAAGAAAACTGTAAAGATATATATGAAAATAATTTTTCGTTTTAAAAATTATTTTCACATGATACATATGAAAATAATTTTAAAATAAACGACGTCTGTTGCTTCACACCATATATTTAATTTTTAAGATTGTGACATATGTAAATCTATCTCATTATTAAAAATATAGATATTAAGATAATAACAATAACGGATTGTGTTAAAAAGTAATTATAAATATTATTAATAACATTTTTTCCATTTTTAAAATCCTAAATAAAAGATAATTGTAAAATATTATTTTATAATAATATATTCCTTATAATATTTTTACATGTGATTAAATACATAATTATTATGTATTATATAAAGCTTGGTTTCAAAGTTACTAATTAACACGATCGCGACATGTATCAATAAATTTTAAAGATTGTGACATATGTAAAACTATCTCATTATTAAAAATATATATATTAAGATAATAACAAAAACGGATTGTGTTAAAAAGTAATTATAAATATTATTAATAGTATTTTTTTCCATTTTTAAAAGCCTAAATAAAATATAATTGCAAAATATGATTTTATAATAATATTCCTTATAATATTTTTACATGTGTTTAAATACATAATTATTATATATATTGTAAGATAATAAAAAGTAATTTTGAAAAAATATAATTTTAACAATTATTTAATCATAAAATTAATTATTTTAAAAATTATTTGATAGGAACTTTGTTTAGAAATTTTCCTTTTTCAAAATCTAAAAAAAAATTATTTGAAAAAAAAAATTATTTAATACTAATATTTCCTTTTTGATAAAAAATATCAATGAGAATATAATTATAAAAGATAATATTGAGCTTGGTTCTTCAAATTTGTCAATCAACATGATTGTGACACATTGCAATTATATTTTTTTAAAATTGTGATATGTGATAAAATATCTCATAATTAAAAATATATAACACTATGATAATAATAATTGATTTGGTTAAAACTTAATTATAAATATTATTTAATATTTTTTTTAAAAAAATGTTAAACAAAATATAATAGCAGAATACTATTTGATAGTATTTTTCCTTTTAACATTTTGACAAGTGTTAAAATATTTCATGGTTAAAAATATATATATACCAAGAAAATAAAAAAAGGAATTTAGAAGAAAAAAATTCAAAATAATTTAATAGAATTTTTTTTCTAAAACAAATTATTTAAGAGTAATCTTTCTATAAAGTTCCTTTTTATTCGTAAATAAAAAACCATTTGTTAGATAATTTATTCAATATGAATTTTCCTTTTCTAAAATCCTAAAGAAAATATATTGTAAAAAATTATTTGATAGCAAATTTACTCTTAAAATTTTGACAATTTTTAATGTATCTCATGATTAATAAAATATATAGTAGGATGAACACAATTTAAAAAAAACAAATAATTTTAAAATTATTTAATTGTCTTTTATCTACTTTTATAATTTTATACAAAAAAATATTTGTAAAATAGTTTATTTTAATAGCCATGATTATTGAAATATGAGTATTAACCAAAATTTATGTGAGAAAAATAATTCTTATACCTAGACTAATTTTTACACAATATATGCAAAATCATAAAATTGCACTACATTTTTCTCATTTTTACGAGTTTTAAATTAAAACATTAACCAAAATCCGTGCGACGCACGGATCCATATCTAAAATTTTATAATTATAATTGTTATTTAATAGTATTTTTATTTTTTAAGTTTTAAATAAAATATTGTAAGCAAAAGAGTCCATACAATTAATCATTTAATAAGCAATTATATATTTAGAATTGTGACATGTATTAAATAATAATTAAAAAAAAAGAAAATTGTAAAATATATATGAAAAGAAATTTCGTTTTTAAAAAAAATCATAAAAAAATAAAATTATAATAGTTATTTAATAATAAATTTTTTTTTTTTTTAAGTTTTAAACAAAATATTGTAAACCAAAAAATAAATACAAATAATCATTTAATAAGCAATTATATATTTAGGATTGTGACATGTTTTAAATTATAATATTAATATGTATAGTTATTTAAGAGTATTTTTCCTTTTTAAGTTTCAAACAAAATATTGTAAACAAAAGCATTTTTCATACAAATAAAAGTTTAATAGTATTTTCCTTTTTATCAAAAAGAAAGAAAACTGTAAAGATATATATGAAGTTAATTTTCCCTTTTAAAAAAATCATGAACAAATAGAATTATAATAGATATTTATTAGTATTTTTCCTTTTAAGTTTTAAACAAAACATTGTAAAGGAAAACAAAATCCATATAAAAAATTACTAAATCTTGAACAAATAGAATTGTAATAGTTATTTATTAGTATTTTTCCTTTTAAGTTTTAAATAAAACATTGTAAAAAAAATTCAATACAAATAATTACTTAATAGCAATTTTTCCCTTTTTAAATAATAAACAAATAAAATTCTAAAATTTATATGAAATTTTTTTTTCCTTTTATGGAATTTATAATTTTCCTTTTTCTAATCATGAAAAACAAAATTATGAAAGAAAATAGTAGTTTAAAAATCTTTAAAAATGAATTATAAAAATCTGAGAATACAACAGATTATTTAATAAGAAATCTAAATATTTTTTCTTATTAAAATTCTAACTAATAAATAGTTGTAAAATTAATCTTATTATTTAACTACATTTTTATGGAAGCGTCATTGGTTCATGTTTGACTAAAGGCTAATGTTTTTACACTATGTGGTCTAGAAAAATATAATTATGAAAGGAAATAGTAGTTTAAAAATCTTTAAAATAAATTACAAAAACCTGAGGATACAAACAACAAATTATTTTATATAAATATTTTCTTTATTTAAATTCTAAACGAAAGAGAGTTGTAAAAATAATCTTATAGTTTTCCTATAGTTAGCTAATTTTCTGTGAAAACTTTATTTGATTCATGTTTGACTAAGGGTTAATTGGAGAATAGGTTTATATGATATTTTCAGCATTGTGTTAAGAATATCGTGTGGTGTGGATCTTATAAAACAACTCATGATAATATAGTTAGACTTTAATCCTTATAAAATATGTAAAATTATTATTTTTATATTATCGATATACATATTGATCTATAACTCAACAACTAATAGTTATAAAAATAAATAACTATTTATTTTGTTTTTGTTTATTAATTTTTATTTATGTATAATTATGTAATTAATTTGTTCTATACAGAAAATTATTATTTAGGCTTACATCAATATTTATTTTCTGGAAATGTTTGTCACTACAATTGCAGATGCAAAGTGAGAAAAATTAAATAATCATTTTTAATAAACGAGACTTCAAAATATATATCTGATATGAATATTTTTTTTTGAAATCCTACAATTACAACACAAACATTACTAAATTGTCAAAGAGGAAATATAATATGTTTGAACAAGAAGAATAACATAGAAAGTTAATACAAACATACATTAATTTAAGTACTTAGAAAGTGTATGACTGTCATAACTTCAATTGGTTTGATTCAATTTTCAAATTCTTTATATTTTGCTCTATTTTGTATTATTTTATGTTGAGTTCGATTTGAATTTTTGGGTATGATTTTTACTCTAATTCTATGTACATAGTTGTTAATAACTCGCTTATGCGCTATGATTATTGAAATATGAGTATTAACCAAAATTTATGTGAGAAAAAATAATTCTTATACCTAGACTAATTTTCACAAAATATATGCAAAATCATAAAATTGTACTACATTTTTTCTCATTTTTATGTCTTTTATTAAATTAAAACATTAACCAAAATCCACGGATCCATATCTAGTTCTATATAAAAAACAAAAGTGAGCAGATGTTGTATGATTGAAAATTGGTCCATCCTCAAGCTATGATATTAATAAATTTAATAATCATGTAGAAACTTAGAAAGTGCAATTTACGTTTTTTCTTCTTTATGTTATATCGTTTGTCAAACCGATATATTTAAGAATCACTACTTTCACATCTTTTTTTTTTTTTTTTTTTTTTTTTTTTTTTTTTTTTTTTTTCTTTCACATCTTTCACATCTTCATCATAAAATTTACACTTATCTATGTTGTAAGCAAAGTTAATAATACTAATGAACATTTTCTTCAGCTCATTTAAACTGGAATATTGTTAAACATTAATATGCCCATTAAAAACACTAGATCCGTTGTCCGCGCGATGCGCGGAAAATGTCTGATGGTCAATTCAATAAATCAAATTGTCTCTTTAATTATTTTTAAAAAAAAATATAACGAATGATGTTCGAAACTGAATAAACCAAATATGAAGCTGATGCGAGTGATAGTAACGAAATGCTGAACAGTTGGTAAATCCTTTTTCTGAGTCTCTCATTAGGTCTGGTGAGACTAAGTTCTCACTTCATGCTTGTTGTTGTACTCTTACTCTTTCTTTAAAATGCTTGATGTAGTCGATTGATTTGCTGAAGTAGAATTTTGTTGCAGGTGTTGA
>OVBX01007430.1:0-10854 GCA_900406325.1 Erucastrum elatum
TGATTATTATGGAGCTCAGGAAACTGTGCCGTGTGGAGGAAACTGGCATGTTCCGGGAAATTTGCCTGTTGGATATGGGGTCTCTCACAATTGGCATAAAAAGAGTATATTTTGGGATCTGCCTTACTGGAAGGATCATCTTTTACGCCACAACTTAGATGTGATGCACATAGAGAAGAACTTTTTTGACAACATCATGAATACAATATTGAACGTCCCAGGAAAGACAAAAGATAACAAAAAGTCAAGGATGAACTTACTTTCTATCTGCTGGAGAAGTGAGTTACATATTAAGAGCAATGGTAGCATTCATGTTCCCATATTCTGGTTGTCATCAGCAGCGAAAACAACTTTGTTCGATTGGGTCTCATCAGAAGTTAAGTTCCCTGATGGTTATGTTTCAAATCTGTCAAGATGTGTTGAACGTGGTCAAAAGTTTTCCGGAATGAAGAGTCATGATTGTCATGTGTTTATGCAACGACTACTTCCATTCGCTTTTGCTGAGCTCCTTCCAACAAATGTACATGAAGCACTTGCAGGTAAATATTAATTTATAATATATTACATATATATGTTTATAAAATGTTATTAATGGTGTTATATTTGCAACATACAACAATTGAAGCATTCTTCAGAGATCTTAGCACACGTACGTTCAAGGAAGAAGTCATCGAACAACTTCAGAAGCACATTCTCATCATATTGTGCAACCTGGAGAAGATATTTTCTCCATCATTTTTTGATGTGATGCAAAATCTAGTTGTTCATCTCCCGTACGAAGCATTACTTCGTGGACCTGTTCACAACGGATGGATGTATCCATATGAGGGGTACATGAAACATTTGAAGGGAAAAGCCAAAAATCTAGCAAAGGTGGAAGGTTCTATCATTGCTGGGAGTTTGACAGCAGAAACTTCTAACTTCACGTCTTACTACTTTGCTCCAACCGTCCGTACAAGGAAAAGAGTTCCTAGAAGATATGATGATGGTGGAGTACCTTCGTCATATGCCGTAGACGGTGTTCCTGACATTTTCTGTCAAATTGGGCGATTTGGTGGTAAGCTGAAAGAAGTTTGGTGGTCTAATGAAGAGGATAAGCATAGTGCCCACACATATATTACGCTCAACTGTGGAGATGCAATGACGTCTTCGTTTGAAAGGTAAATTTTTGTCTATGTTAATTAATTTTATTAAATTTGTTGTTAATTATATGATATGATATATTTGTTTAATTTGCAGCATGTTTGTATCTCAAGTTGAAGAAGCAATACCGGGATTATCTGCAGCTGATGTGGAAGAAAGAAAAGAAAAGCACTTTGTCAAGCGGTTAAAATCACATGTATTATGTTTGATTAAAATGAAGCAATATATATTTGGTACTATTCTAACGGTGGTGTATTTTGTAGGTTGAGTATGATGATCCATATTACCCTGTATGGTTTCACGAATTGATCCAAGGTCCAGTAGCAAAGGTCACCACATCAAATATGTACTTCACACGAGGTTTTACCTTTCACACATACGAGTATGGAAGACATCGGGCAACAAGTAACTATGGAATATGTGTGAAAGGCGAAACATACTTTTACGGGATCTTACATGAGATTATTAAAGTGGAATTTCCAGGGTTATTGAAGCTAAAATGTGTCCTCTTCAAATGTGAATGGTTCGATCCCGTTGAGAATCGAGGAGTTCGATTTAACAAATTTGGTGTTGTGGATGTCAACTCTGGGAGAAGATACAACAAATTCGAGCCTTTCATCCTCGCTTCCCAGGCNAGCATCCCAGGCTGAACAAGTTAGTTTTCTTCCATACCCTCGCCTTCGAAGTTCTGAGATTAATTGGTTGGCTACTATCAAAATTACACCTCGTGGACGAATTGTTGCTGGAGAAGAACCACCATTGCAAGAAGAAGATGCTATTAATGAAGTTGAGGTTCCTGACCAACAACTTGATGAAATTCTTCTGATCGACCCAAATAACCATCAATATGAAGATATTCCCGAAGATGCGACAGATGAAGCACGTGAAGACGAGTTTGATTGTAGTGACGACGATGAATGTTCTGATGTTGATGAGAACTCAAACGATTCAGAATGATGTAATATATGTAACAAATGTTGTTTTTGTCTTTCCAAAATATTGTACCCAATGTTGTTTTTTATTGCTTAAGTTGAGGTAATATATTGTAACAAATGTTGTTTTCTATTTCTTAAGGTAATAAATATATATTTGTTAAGGAAAAAAAATTATTTTGTTGAAGTTAAGGATTTTAGTTGGATAAAGATGATGAAAGTATGAATGAATGATAATGGTAAAGATAATAAGTTTGGGGTTTAGGGATTTGATTTTCGGGGTTTCATACATTCCTCGTAAATTCGTCGTAAATTAAAAAATACAGGCCTGGTAACTTTGTCGTAAATGAAAAAACACGGGCCTGGTAAATTCGTCGTAAATGAAAAAAGACGGGCCTGGTAAATTCGTCGTAAATGAAAACACAGGCCTGGTAAATTCGTCGTAAATGAAAACACGGGCCTGGTAAATTCGTCGTAAATGAAAACACGGGCCTGGTAAATTCGTTGTAAATGAAAACACGGGCCTGGTAATTTCGTCGTAAAAAAACATAGGCCTGGTAACTTCGTCGTAAAATTACGACGCCTTTACAACGAAACTGTATATATATATATATATATGACAGAAGTCTTTCAGCCGAGCATTGCTCGTATCTTCCTCCCTAAATCCTCTCCCCCTCTAAGGTAAACTTTCTCTCTCTTCTTTTTTTTTATAGTTTAGGTGGTTAGTTTAGTTGATTAATTTAGAGAATTAGTTTAGGTGATTAGTTAACGGAATTAGTTTAGGTGGTTAGTTTAGAAATTTATTTCGTTTTGGAGATGTATTAATTTATTTTTTTAAATTTTTTTAGATGGCTCCTACACCGAAACCAGCAGCTCCTGCACCTACATATGCAGATTTGTTTGGCGATGGATCTTCCTCTAGCGGTCCATCGTCTTCTTCCGGGACAGTCCTGGAATCTCACACATCTCGGAGGGTTTTTTCGACCCCTCCACCTCATCCAGCTCAGATGCCTCCCCCACCAGCTGCTCCACCTGCCGCCCCGGACCAGCCTGCCCCACCGGCTGCAGTTCATCCCGACTTGCGGGTGCCAGCTCATGCACCATTCGCAAGATATACCATCGAGGATTTGCTGGCCCAGCCCGGACGAGAGGGTTTACACGTTCTTGACCCCGATAGACCCCCGGGTACTTATTGGTAAGTAGATAAAATTATTAATTTTATATTTAAAATCTTTGATAAATTTTTTTAACCAATTTGTTTTGCAGGTTTGGGGCTAACAACAAAGTTAGCCGGAGCGTTTCAAAGACGATGAAGGGATATTATAACGGCCCTTATGCTAACTGGACGTCTACTCCCGATCACGTCAAGACGACGTGGTTTAAATGTTTTGCGCTAATTTAAATAAATAATTCATTCAATTGTTAATTAAATAATTATTATTTTTTCTAATCTTTTAAATTGTTTGTTTTTTTCAGCAAAGGTGGAACTGGTCCATAGGAATCGCCGAGAGGGTGAAGAGCGAATTTATTGCAAAGGTGAAAACTCGTCTTTGCAATACCGTCTCTGATTGGAAGGACAAGTGGGAGATTTACGACTATGAGGGGAAGCCGAGCGGGGTCACCAAGGAAGCATGGGATGACCTCATCGCCTATTGGAACGAACCCAGCTCCATTCGCAAAGCCATTCCCGAAGAACGAGGGATAAAGATGGCCATTTGCCTATGGTTCATAAAACCGGCCAAAAACCCCATGCCGGAATTCGTCTCGAAGCGATAAGTTTTATTTAAATTTATAATTTTCATTATTATAAACTTTTGTATTCATTTATTTATTATATTTAATTTATTTTTTATTTTTGTTTATTAGTTGGAGAAGACAAGAGTTTTGCCATCTCTCTCGGACTTATTCAAGATGACTCACGCCTCACCAGATAGAGTTTTTGTTGATCCTGCATCAGAGAAACTCTTCAACGCTGTGGCGTCTAGGGTAGAAGAGCGAGAGACGCAGCTTACCCAACAGTCTGCAGATGGAATACCCGTCAAGTTGTCAACTGAAGAGGTCGACCGGATCTTCGAGGAGGTAAAATCTAATTATTTTTTTTCTTTTTATTATTAACTCTAAATATGTTTATATATATATATATATATGTGGCTCCTAGAAAGAAGGGAATGACGGTTGGAATAGGTTTCGTTAACGAAGTTGCAAGGGCGACTTCGTCATACTATTCGAGACGAGACCAGGACAACGAGCGGATGCAGGCTCGTATAGATACCCAACAACAGCGTTTGGACTCTCTCGAGAGTTTGCTGGATGTGATGGCGGTGGGAAATCCAACTTTGCAGACGGCTTTGGCGGCGAGACGAGCAGCTCTCGGGATGAGCCAGCCGGATCCCGAAGCAGGAACATCTACAGACCCGAACCCCTCAGCCAACTACTTCGATGACGATGATGTCGGCCTTAATTAGTATTTTTTTTTTTTTTTAATTTCTTATGTTTTGTATAAAAATTTAAAATTCTATTTAATTAATGAATTTATAGTTTTTAAATAAAATGAAATGGTTTCATATTTATTTTTTTCTAATATTTTTAATTTTAAAATTATTGTTTTATAATTTTTTTATAATTATTATAATTAATTAATATTTTAAATACGGAGATGTAAATTCGTTGTAAACTTCCACGTTTAGTCCTCGTAAAGTTTACGTGGAATTTACATGGAATCGTTGTAAAATTTACATCGAGTTTACGACTAATACTTACGTGTCTATTACAACGAAAAATTACGTCGTATTTACATCGCTAGTTACGAGGGTATTACGACGAAAAGTTTCCTTCCGCTTTACGAGGAAATATCTTCCTCGTAAACGTAACTAGGACTTACGAAACCTCTGTTACGACGAGCGTTTAACAACGAAACGCGTTTCGATGTTAATTCGTCGTAAAGCCTCTATTACGACGAATTAACAACGAATACCGCCTTCGTAAAAAATATGTTTTCTTGTAGTGTATGAAGTATTTTCTAGATCAATTTTTTTCTTGATAATAGTATATTTATTATCAAGACTAACTTGATAAGAGATTGATTGACCATTTTTATTACTTTTCTCATCGTGTTATATGTTTTTTTTATAAATAGTTGATTCATTTCCTAGCTACATTACTATACATACATATATATATATATATATATATTATCATCGTTAACAATCATTTTGTAAAATCTTACATCAGATTTTATAGGTGTTTCAATATATCGTTAGTAGTTTAATTAGTTTGAAACAAACAAAAAACACATACAATATATATTTTCTTTCATTTTATCTCCTTTAAATCATTAATTAAACCCCAAAATTGTTTTAAGATCAGTGATAAGTTGATCTACTGACTAGGGTCTGACTGGTTTAAACATAGTGGTTGCAGTTGCAGTTGCGGGAGTTTGCGGATGCAAATGATTGCGGTTTTTTTGCGGTTTTAAGAGATTTGCATAACTGGTACTGTGGTTAGAAATTGATGTGTTTGTAGAATATTTATAACTGGTTAACAACCAAACGAAGCAACGGTTAATATATAAATTAACAATACTTACATTTTATATAATTATAAAACTTTCAAAAATCATAATATTATAATAAGTATAAAAATTATATTTAGAAAGTTCTGGTTTTATTTTATTTTTTTAAATTATAGAAAATATTTTTATTTTTAAAATTTTATAATATTAAATAAATATATAGATATATTTTAGTATTTTATAATTCCATATTAATTTATTTGAATACTTTTATTTTTGTATTTATATTAGTTTTTAAGAAAAAAAAAGTTACTCTCCCGCAACCACCTGCAACCGCAAACGCTAGCTGAGACCATCTTTTGAATTTAAGAAGTTTAGAGCGATTCAGAGCAGTTTGAGTGATTGTTGCAAAACGTCAACAACCGCTACCAACCGCAAAAGCTGCGTTTGCAGGTGGTAGCGGGAAAACCAGTAATGCCTACTTTGACTAACTTTCTTGGTTAACAAAACGGATAAACCTTCATATCACTGATCCTGTTCACATTTGAAAGAGTCGATTTTGTAAGATTTAAATTATATGTGTTTTAAGAACATCTCCAACTCATAACACCATTTTGGTGTGAAAACTACATTTACACAACACCAAAATTTACGCAAAACTATATTTTTTGTTTTCATATTATTAAACTAAAAAAATTACTATTAGTTAATATCTATATATAATAAATAAAAATATGTAATTATATTGAATACAAATATATCACACACAATTATTGTTTTTTAAAAAATAAATATTTACAATTTTAACATATATCAATATTAAAATATTAAATTAAAATAAATTATTTCAATATATGTAATACACTGATTTTATATGTATTTATTTTGTCACAAATAATTATTAAACTAATAATTTACTAATAAAAGTATGTAAATGATGTTTAAAATAGTGAATAATACTGGATAAACACTGTTTGGCGTCGTGAACAGTAGCACATCAAATTTGATGCGCTACTGTAGTTCTTCACTGTTTGTAATTTTTGCAGTTGGGTTGGAGAAGTTTTGGTGTAAAAAATACACTAAATTGGTGTTTTACAGTTGGGTTAGAGATGGCTTAAGTTTTGTCTTACGAGGTGTACAAGTTCACGAGTTCAAAACCTTATTATCATAAGAGTGTCATTTAAAATTAATAAAGAACATAGCTGTGAGTTCTGCCACCTCGATTCTGCTGACATTTTAAGTGAGAAGAAAATCCAAATTTATGTGGGTTTAGTGGTGAAATTTTAGGCTTATAAAGCTTTTAAAATCATACCACGGTTACGAAAAAATGTTTTAAATAACAATAATAATCGAACTTACAATGAATAACCTGCAATCCCGAATTACAAAAGAAATAATCATTGAACTACCTAATTGATATTCTTACAAAAAAAAAGTAATAGATATGAATATGACGCAATCACGTAAATAATTTTTGATGAAAAAAATTAGTCAACATATATAGTTATAAGTTTTATTATGCCCGTTGTTTCGGGTACTACAAAATGCATGGCAACCACGTCTAGTTTTGAAGCTCGGATAAAAAATTGATGGTTTTCATTTAAGACGCCGACTTGCATAAAATTGAGATTAGGTAACGTTTTATAATAAGAGTTTTGACGTCGTGGTTATGGATAATGACATGCCAGAATAAAATGTATTTGCATGTTTCTAAGTACAATGTATATATCCATATTCTATATCAACGTAAAGAAAGGGGATGCTACTCAAACTAACATAATCTCAAAGCATGTGACTAAATTGTTTACGAAAAGTTGAATTTATGTATTAGTTATAAGGTTTATAGTTCGGCGATGGATAGATGCAACACACGTTCTGTTGAACCGAGTTATTCCTTTCTAGGTCAAGGTACTATAACGAACATCCAATATAAAAATAAAATTATATGCAACATGACAATATCCAGTTATCTACGTTTTATAGGAACTACAAATGAATATTTTGAGAAAAAAAAAAACTACATATGAAAAAAAAAGAAAAATCAAAGAACATGCGTAATTTAGAGAGTTCTTATTGGAGCATAGTATTTACGATTAAAAAAAGAAAACAGATTGAATCTTTAAGGAGATATATAAATTTAATTAAGTTGAGAACTCTTTTTAGAAACTATCATATAACTAAACTAAAAATTTCATGTTTTAATAGAGAAACCCACAATCCTCTGATATTTTTACTTTAGCCGATGACCGGTCCATATATGAATTGCTTTTTGCCGGTCAGGTTCCTCTAGCTCTTTCCAAATCGACTATTCAGAATCCGAAAAAGAAATCCATAATTGGTTAGCACTTAGCAGCGAACCGATTTTGAATAGTATGTACAATTTGGAAAAAAAACTAGAGGAACAATTATGGGTCGGCTATTTTACCTCACAGTAAAAGGGTGCTTAATAATGTTACTTTGATTTATCTTGATTATTCATTCTGATGATTAGCAAATTATAAACATGCAAATCCAAGCGCATATAACAGTTGTGGCATATACTACGTCTCTACATATCCTCGATATATTAATTTTGAAACATTACAACATATTTTTGTAGACACGTGTCATCGCTAAGATGATTCTTAGAAACTTTAGAAAAATAAGTTGGTTCATATAAATATATATTATAGTTTTAATCAAACTAACTATTAAATTAAAAGCTACAAAATTACCTTAGATAGATTATTTCTTTAAATAAAAGCTACAAAATTACCTAATATGATTAACATATATATGATAATTAATGATTATGAATCATATATATATATATATATTATAAAGATTTTTGTATCCTCTTTTTCTATTTAGTTTTATATTATTAAATTAAATTAAACAATCATTTTAAGCGTATAAAAATTAGATTTTTTCTTTTATGTTGTATTTTAAATTTTTTTAAACGACCATAAATTATTAAAAAAGTAAAAATCACATTGCAACGTCAGAGAGATCTATGCATCTTTAGAGACGGTTTCAACCGATCTCAAAACCCTTTGGTTGGGTTTTTCATCGTCGATGAATTCGACTTTCGTGTGTTCTCTCGACCACAGGCACTAAAATTACAAAAGGATATTTATGTAACTAATTTTTACAGATGTCTATCTTTATAAATTAACACTTATATAATTCACCAAAATTCAAAAATAAATTGGAAAAAAACTCATATCAGTATTGGCCAACATTTGTATTCGTTATTTTACAATCGATAAAAATTATAGTGTTGAAAAATGTTAAAACCATTTAATAAATAAACATTAAGTATAAAAATTCACTCTGTACATACGCGCGGGTTATCATCTAGTTTTCATATTATTCGTCAATATATTAACCACTTTGACTTCTTAAAGTTTAATAGTTCACCATTACAAATCCAATGCATCCTGTATTATCACTGGCTAGGAGAAAACATCTCATTAGGGATAAATCTTTTTGCGTAGTTACGATAATTATAATTCATTGACTTCTATAGATATTTCGTGCATATTATCTGTGCGCTGGAAAAGAAAAGACATAATTTGTGCTCCATGTGCATTGAAACTTATTGATACATATGTGAGGGTTGTCTCAAAGTTTTATTTTAATATTAAGAAAAAAAAAGAAAATGAATTATCGACTTTAAGATTTAAGAATTTCTGGAATGAAAAAAATCCAATGGTTACAATTACAAAAAAAGTACATGGATCCTGAAAAAGAATGAAACACAAATTTAGTTCTGAGAGTACAAAAAAGAATTAAAAAAACTAATAAATGGAAATAGTGGGAAGTTTAATGAGGGCATTACTCAATCACGTTCGGACCTTGATTTTGTTCAAGATTTTGACGTATACTTTGGTTTCGTTTTTCAGATAATCACTTTATCAACAAATCTAAGTTTTTCAATAAATAAATTTCTTGTAATTCAGGAAACTGATTATAAAGAAAATTACCTTTTAAACAACAAACCAAAATCACTCCTTGCAGATTTTCAACAAAATTGCTATTAGTTTTTTTTCAATATTAAATTTTGCCAGTACTACTATTTTCTTAATTTAACTTTAACAAAATATCATTTTTATATAAGAAAAAAGTTTTCATACTTCTACGCATATCTATTATAGTAATTTGTAACAATATATTTTCTAAAACTATGATATAAAACACTAATGCATTATTATTATTAGAAATTTTTGTTATTTAATTATAATTTTGACCTATTTTAGTTTTAATAATATTTGCAATTTTTTAATAAAATTAATAGAAATTTTCTCCTGTTTTTGCAGATAATTGGACTTTTTTAATACTTCTCTGGTCGTTGGTGGCCGTCGAAAAAACTCTCTTTTATTTTCTGTTTCAGTTTCTTCTTCATGAATGTTAGATTTATTAGGTTGTTTGTCACGTTTTTGCTTTTAGGGACATTTTAGATCTGAAGCAGCAAGTGATAGTTATGCTGATTTTTGATTTTGGTACACGCTCGCTTAGTCTGCGTTGTTCTGACTTCTGAGTTTGTAGATCTTTCTGTTTTAGTTTTAGTTTCATTTTTCGCTTTTAAAAGTTTCTACCTGAATATGAAAATTTTTAAAAGAAAAAAAAATAACAATCATGTGTCAATAGTCGAGTGGTATGTGCTCCTTCCTGTTGTCTGCAAGGTTGAGGATTCGAGACTACCTATCTCAGATTTGTGGTGGTGATTATCTTGAGAGATCTTTAGGCCCAATAAAGAGAAGCACAGATCTGCTGCGCGTGGTCACTGGTGGCTTAAAATAAGGTGATCAGATCACCAGCTTTCCTAGATGCCTTTGGCAGTCTTTCTGGTGGGCAAATTCCAGATTTCCGAGACAGTCATTAAAGACTAGTCGGATTCATCTCGAGGCATTTGGATATCATGGTCATAAAAAAACTAGATAATTCAACACCTAAACATGCACAAATTGTTTTCAAAACATAATATTTAGAGATAAGAAGTTGAAAGGTAAAAACCAAAAGCTAAACAAAAGTATAAATTATTATATTTATAAATTTAAAATATGAAACCAAAAATATGAAATCAAAACCTCAAAAAACCTTAAGTTCAAATATTATTTTAAAACCCATTCAAGATTTAAAAACCTAAATTATACAGAAAATATTAAAAAATGTTTCAAAACAAAAATCTAAAAAATAAAAGTTAAAAGCCAAAAAATTATACAAACAAAAAAAATCCAAATCCAAAGATCAAAGTTAAAAAAAAAAAAATAAATAAATATATATATA
>OVBX01007432.1:0-10853 GCA_900406325.1 Erucastrum elatum
ATTAGATTGAAGTTTAAAATAAACAAGAAATGCAAACTTAAATAGATTATCAATAACAAAAAAAATTAGTGATGTCATATCAATAGATTTTAGGTTTTTTGGTCAAAATTTTTTTGATCAAAAATTAAAGAATCACACAGTAGTCAATTTCTTAATTTTATATAATGTTAAATAAATATGAGAAATTTATTTGATTTTTAGATATTATTATATTTTTTTCTAGATTTTACCGGGTCAACCAGTGTTGGATAATGGGTTACTGGAATGTTTTCGGGGTTTACTAAAGAAAAATTTTATCTTTAATTAATGAGTTTTTGGTAACTCCAAACCAAATTATATATGGATCACAAAGTTTTCGGTTTAATCGCAGGTCGAGGTCCGGTATAAAAAATGAATAAAATTTAAAATAAAAATTTTCTGATGATTGTTTGTTTTTCATATAATTTTAAATATTGGATGAAAAATTTAGTGCATATAGGTAAATAATTTGAATAAATTTCGTACACAAGTTAAAAAATAAATGATATGTAATGTCTAAATTATTATATTTTTTTTGAAACATATATATTTAAAATTATTTTTCAAATATTTTTAAAATTTTTGTTCAGTTTACGGTACGGGTTGAATTTGATATTAGTTTTCGAATAAAACACTTTAAGAACCGTTTGAATATAGTCTTGAATATATATATGTCATGTCTAACAGACTAATGAGGTATGAGATTTTGATTTTCATGTTGATTCCAAATCGGATTTTCAAGATACAAATATTGTTGACTATATTATGTAACTAATAAGTAAATATAATATATTGTAAACTTAATTTCTGAATTGAATATGACACAAGTGAATAGTTATTCAACTTGACATATTTAATACAATTACCAAAAATTATACTAAACTAGAAATGAGCCCGTTGCGTTGCAACGGGTTTTGTTTGATGTTTTAATTTAATAAAAAATATAAAATAATAAATTATTTTTACTATAGTTTTATGGCTGATTTTTTGCATATGTTATATGAGATTTATTTTATAGTTAAAAGATAGTTGTTACACATAAATTTAAGTTAATATATTTATTTTATAATCACGGTTTATAGATGAATCACTATCAAATTTGTACTTAGATTAGAGAAAAAACTATACACTTTCCTACAAAAAAAATTGAAAGTCAAATAGCGCCAATCGAGACAATGATATCCTCAGACAATTTTTATGTAATAATTTAATGCTTTATTGAATAAGTTTTTAAAATTATATTGTGCTATCATTTGTTTTAAAATAAACACATTCTATTTAATAATTTTCTTTTTATTTACAATTTTGAAATAAAAATACTGTTTAATACTCTTTTACCTTTTTGTTTAGGATGTAGAAAAAGAAAGTTATTGTTATATAAACTTTAACAATTTATCTTATCTTTATAATTTAAAAAAAATGCTATCAAATAATTATTTTTAGCTACGAATAAATAAGTTTAAAATTACTATTTTTACGATTTGTATCAATACTAATTTTACACTTCTTTCATTAGCTGTATTATTTTTAGTATCGTGTTCATCATCAAAAATTTTCTTAAAATATTATCAAATAATTTTTTACAATTTTCTTTTGGCTATGGCTTAAAAATATGATTCAAATATCTCTTCATTAAGATTTTTTAGAAAGGAAAACAACTATCAGATATTCTCTTACGGTTTTTAAGATTTTTTAAAAAGAAATCAGTATTAAATAATATTTTACAATTCTATTTTGTCTAGGATTAAGAAAAATATAATTACTATCACATAATTATTTCCAGTTAATATTAACTATTTTAATTATAATCATGTTCTCATTTTAAAAATATTTATAAATCTCTTTTATTTATGATTTTAGGAAAAAAAATATTTTCAAATTTAAACATTTAACTTTTAAAAAGAAAAAAAGATATGATGTGTAAAAATAATAATTAGGTTTATATATTAAAAAGGAAAATTCCAATCGAATAGTTTTTGTTAAGATTAAAGTTACTATTTGTTTTTAAGAAATCATTTTATTATACAATTACGATTTAATCTTTTTATTTCTTTATAGTTATATTTTCTTCAGGATTTTAGGAAAGAAAAATTAGTATTAAATAAATTATTAGTACAACTCGATTTTGGTATAGGTTTTGTTAAAATTAAAATAAGTATTTACCTTTTAAAATTGTTTTTATTATGTCAATTGTTTTTGGTTTATGACCTTTTTAATTATGATTTTAATAATGGAAAATTAGCAAGAAAACAGTTTTACGTTTCTCAGATTTGAAAACTGATTTTCCTTAAACTTGAACAAATTAAAAAAAATAACATAAAATAGTATTTTCGATTTGTATATGTTTATATTTATAAAGTGATAATTTCAATTCGGTATTGGAATATTTTTTTGTTAAAATTAAAATTACTACGACATTTTTGAAAAATCGTTTTATTTTAATAAAAATATTAAAAATCGTTTTATTATAATAAGATTCTTATTTTTTCGTTTTGAAATTTTTATTTTTAAAAAATTTCTTAATTTTAACAACAATTTTAAAAAGATTTTATAAAGGAAAATTAGCATAAAATAGCCTTTTCCATTTTTTTAGGTTTATATTTTAAAAGGGATAATTACAATTTGGTTTTGGAATAGGTTTTTTTAAAATTAAAATTACTATGACTTTTTATTAAAATATTTGTATTTTAATAAAAATTATTAAATATTGTTTTATCATAATCATTTTTTTATTCGTTTTGACATTTTTATTTTACAAAATCGTTTTATTTTAATAATAACTTAAAAATATCTTATTATATAAAGCTTAATTTTCAAAGTTATTAATTAACACTATCGCGACACATGGCAAATTATCATTTAAGATTGTGACATGTGTCAAAAAAATTGTCACAAAAACATATTTAAAGCATATTTTCCTATTTAAAATATGTCTACTCTCGTAATGCTAATTTTCCTTTATTAAAATCCTAATTAAAAAGGTTAAAACAATATAATTTAAAACATATTTTTTTGACACATGTCACAATCTTAAATGATAACTTTCCCTTTGTCGCGATCGTGTTAATTAGTAACTTTGAAAACTAAGCTTTATATAATAAGATTTATATTAAACATAAATATAATTATAAAAAAAATCTCAAAGAAACAAACTTAAAAAGATATATACCCGCCCTTTTAAGGGCAGGTCAAAATCTAGTAATATTATTAAAGTAAACATATTAATAAAGCTATAAATTATTTCCAAAATTTGATAAAACTCTTTAATAATAATTATCTCTGAATATAATGAAAATATTTATTAAATAATCACTAAAATGTTTAAAAACTAAAAATTCAAAAAGTTATGAATTAAAACTAATGATTAAACGTAAATAATGAAATATGACAAATAAGCTTTTAAAATTAGTAAAACATGACAAATAAGCAAAATATCATAAAATCATGAAAAATATGAAAAATAAGCAAAACTAAAATTACCACCTAAAATTATTCAAACATATGACAAATAAATAAAATTACCAATTACCAATTAAAGTTATTAAGAACAAGAAAAATAAATAAATAACCTAGATTATGGAAAATATGACAAATAATCAAAACTAAAATTATTTTACATAAAAAATAAATAAATTACCTAAAATTATGGAATACATGACAAATAAGCAAAAATATCTAAAATTATGGAGAAATTGACACATAAACCAAATCACTTTATAAATAGTATAGAACCAATTTTAAACTAACCCGACCCATTTGTTACATAATCCATAATCCCGAGTTAAAATTGTGAAACCCACCCAATTTTAATTCTCTAATTATAAATCAGAATCAATTCAAAAGGGGCAAATTATATAGATGGGGAGTCTACTTATATGAACCCTCTCAACGATGCTTTGGTGATAGATACTACCCGGAAGAAAAAAAAAATAAACAAGCAAAAAAAAAAACATGAGAAAGAGAAACCAAAGAAGAAACGGTTAAACAAACAGAGAGGACCATAGTACATTTCCGAAGTCAACATCAGAAAATTAGATCACTCAGTCATCAGAGCGTTACAATGACAGCTACATTAGTTGCAATTACAGGCGAAGCTGATAACGAAGTGAGTATTGTTAGAGATGAGAGGCTGTCTTGGCTGAGGCATTGGGCAGTGTGCTGAAGATGGAAAAAATGATCTATGCTCGGAGCTCTTGGCTGTATACTCGGCTTCTATGTCATCATGTTTTCTTTTGAACTCTTCATGTACTTCAGTCCTCCTCCTCTGGAGTTCAGCCATCAAGAGTGAATCCTGTGCACAAAACAATGTAAAAGAGTCAGTCAACCAATACTGGGAAAAGGGAACCAAAACTAAAGGTAACCTGGTATAATTAACATCAACTAACCTCTTCTTCATAGTTCTTCCTGATCTCTAACTTGTCGGTGAACAGACGAAAAGATGATGTATGCTCGGAGTTCTTGGCCGTATGCTCGGGTTCCAGGACATCTTGTTTTCTTTTGAATTCTTCATTTAATTCAGCCTTCCTCCTCTGGACTTCAGCAATCAAGAGTGAATTCTGCTCACAAAAAAATTTAAGAGTGAGAGAACTAGAGGTAATCAGGGTATTTATTGACGACAGCAACTAACCGCTTATACATAGTTCTTTCGGTTACCTGACTGTCTTTGAAGCATCTCCAGTTTATGCTGAAATGGATCACTCTGGGGAACAGGTTGAGTGGCACTCTGTCCCTGAGCCGTAGCATTGTTGAGAAGTGATGGAACAGGAGCTGCTGAAGACTCCACAAAACCTTCATGGACAAGGGGTATAATAATGTAAGCAGTGCAAAAGGGGGCATTATCAGATTACCGGACTTTAAAACTATACTGAAAATGCACAAAGGGAAGCAGAACCGACCAGGTTCTACTGCATCTGACACGCTGTAACATTTTGGCCTTCTGGGTCTGCTGATAGGTCAGCCTGACTATTTCCAGTTAACGGAGATGGTAGAGAGCATTCATTCTGATCTGATACTGCCCCTTGACCAGCTATGTGGGGCTCTGCTGATGTGGGAGCACTCACAGGACGTTCCTGCATCTGACATGCAAATGGTGAAGGCTCTGTTGTATAAGAATCCTGCATCTGAATGTGTTTATTTCCATCTGACTACCATAAATATGCAGCTAGACTAATGTTGTCTCATCACTTGGCCTGTTGTTTCTCTTAATGATTTTCCTTGTTTGACACCTAATCATGGGTTGTTTTTTTTTTATCAATCATTGGTTGTTTTTTTATCTAATAATTTACAGAAAAACAGTTTGAACTCAATTGCTTTGGGGTTTCTGTAGGATTCAAGATAGTTCAACTACAACTTCGAGGCACCAGTGAGTAGAACATGGAACGTGAAAATAGATTTTGAAGAGTATTGTATATTACATATTGTTTATTTAGATACTCATGTTGTATATTACCAATATTATTTTATTAGAAACTCAGTTTGATTGATTTAACTATATACATTTTCTTATTTCACAATTGTGTGGCTATCTGTGTCTTAAAATTACATTTGTGGTTAGTTTTCAATAAAGTTACAATTTGGTATGTGGCTAGTTGTGGCTGTAAATACTAGGTCTGGGAAAAAAGCCTGAACCTGAAAACCCGAACCGAACCCGATCCGTTAAAAATGATATGGGTCGGGACCGGATCTTGCTGAAAAAACCGAATGGGCCTAAAATTTTGGTATATCGGGTGTCGGGTCGGATCAGTTTAAAACCATGGAACCGAATGGTTACTTCGGTGTCCGAGCTTCTCTAACCCTAAGCCCCTTTCCTCTTTGCGATCCACCTCATAGGGTACAAATCTCATCCTCTGCAAAATATCTGAAACCTTCCCAAAGCTTGAAATCGCTAAATATTCTCATAAAATTTGTTTCCTGCTTTGATTATCTAATATCCTAACCGATTCTCGTATCTCACCCGATCTTCTTGCTTGATTTGAATCTGAAACCCTAATTAGAAGATCCTATAAATGCCTCTTAGCTCCTCCTCTCTCCTCCATCACACAGCTAAAGTTATCGATCAAAGGTACTCATACTAAGAGTAGTCGATTCTTTTTTGAGACTTTGAGAAGTCTGTTATTTTATTTTTTGGTTTTCGAGTTTGATTAATATTTTGATTTCTGTGGGTTAAAGTTCATGTTTTTATTACTTTTTCAATCCACATGAACTAGTAATCTTAGGTTGTTTTTGGATGACTTACATGTTCTAATTCTTTTTAGATATCCGATTGTGTTTGAAGCGTTTTAGTACAGAACCAAATGTGTTTGAATGTGTGATCTGGTTCGTGTATGAGCAAGTCTGCATATTTTCTTAAAGTATTCGTTTTTAGATAGCGGTTTGTGTTTGAATGTAAGAGTATTCTTCAAAGCCAACAGTCTTTTTTCTAATGTGTTTTAGTACAAAGCAAATGTCTCTAAAACTTTGAATGTTTTAGGTGCTTCATGTTACAATAATTCTGTATTTCTCTTTAAAGTATTCTTGTAGATATAAAACTGTGTTTTGTGTCTTTCCATATAAAGGATTCTAACGACTTCTCGCTACACTTGCAGATGGTTGCATCATCCACCAAGTCCAAGCTTTCACAAGTTGATGAAGATGTCGAAATGCATTACGAAGAATATGCAAATGCAACACCTGGAGTCTGTTCTGAGTCTAAGAAGGTGAAGAAAGTCGTTGTGCCTAGGTCCGGTGTGTGGAAGCATTACACCAGAACCAAAGACAGCCATGACAAGTGCATTTTTCACTATTGTCAGAAGGTCTTCTCCTGTGCTACCAAGTCAGGAACATCAAAGCTCCAAAAGCATCTGACCATCTGCAAATCGTACCAGACGTGGTTGACAAGTCAAGGAAAGAATCAAGCAGTGATTAACACTGAAGGCAATCTGAACTCATCAAAAGTCTTAGAGACGGTTTTCATTCATTGTGATACATTTCTTTAACCCTGATCCTTTTAATATTCTGTGTATATATGTAACTGTACTGACATGTTTCCTCTCTTCACTTGCAAGGTTAACCTTTACAAGCCTCACTCGAGAAGAACTGCAACTAGAGACATTGCTGAAATGTATGTGATGAAGAAGGAAGCTCTGAAAAACATCCTCCGCACAACCAAACAAAGAGTGTCACTTACAACCGATATATGAGTTTCTCACGTCACATGTATCATACGTAGAACTGATACTTGTCCGTTGATTAATATATTTTTTTTGCAAGTGAGTGATACTTTGATGCTTACACGATTTCTTGGTTTCATGGTTAACATGTGCTAGTTATATGGTGATAACTGCCCATTTCATTGAAGCTTCATGGCAGTTGAAGAAGCTAATCATTGGCTTCAAGTACGTGATGGACCATAAAGGTCAGACCATCGCCACTGTCCTCTTGGAGTCTCTCGCTGACTGGGGTATTCAGAAGGTATTCTGCATTACAGTAGATAATGCCACTGCTAATACTTCTGCCATAGGGAGATTTGATAGGGAATTTCGTGAGGTTGCTCCCGATGCTTTAGTTTTAGATGGTAGTTTTTTGCACATGAGGTGCTCTGCTTAATATCAACTTAATTGCTAAGGAGGGTTTGACTGAGGTGGGGGATAATGTGTTAGCTATTAGGAACGTTGTTCAGTACGTGCGTTCCTCTACAAGTAGGCTGAATGCATTTGATCTTCGAGTCACTACTGGGAGAATGAGCTGCGGTAGTTTACCTCTAGATATTAAGACTAAGTGGAACTCGACCTTCCTCATGCTGTCTAGGGCTCTTCAGTTCAAAGTGGCATTTGATAAGATGGAAGCAGAAGATAGGCTCTATAATGACTACTTCATGGAGACTGATAATGGAGTGAAGAGGTGTGGACCACCTGCTTCTGCAGACTGGAGTGCCGTTGAGAAGCTGAAGCGGTTTCTGGTGATGTTCTACAACAACACTCTGGTGATCTCTGCTTCATCAAAGGTCAACTCCTACAAGTGCTATGGTGAGATAGTTACTATAGAGAGGAACCCGACCGCACTAGCCAACAATTTCGATGCTGAGTTGAAGGTGAAAGCATCAGATATGCTACGGAAGTTCCTCAAGTACGAAGAATGTCAACAGGATGCTGATATCGGCAACACTCTTTGATCCGAGGAAGAAGATGCATTTTGCAAAGCTTTGCTTTGAAACACTATATGGGAAGGACAGCTCTGAATCTAAGGGAATGATTCAAACTGTTGGTGATCTTCTCAAAGACATGTTCAATGATTACAACACTTGTTTCAGAGGCTCTATTGGACAATCCTTCTCAGTCGAATCAAGCGTCACCGTCTCAGGCAAGTCACGAGTCTCAAGAACAAGGAACAGATACAATGAATCTGGTGGTTGAAGATTTTGGTTATGAGAGGATGGATTGTGTATACAAGGAAATGGTTGCTGAAAAGGGAGAGGATACAAGAAATGAACTAGAGGTGTACTTGAAGAAGCCAGTTGAAAATCCGAAGCTCTTTCTTGGAATTGAGTTCGACATTCTCTTATGGTGGAAGGTTCACAAGATGAAGTATCATGTTCTTGCAGAAATGGCTATAGATCTTCTCGCCATGCAAGTATCATTTGTTGCTTCAGAAAGTGCTATTAACACAAATGGGAGGATCTTGGAGCCTCATCGGAGTTGCTTAACCCATTATATGATTGAAGTGCTCATGTGTACTGAGCACTGGATGCATTCTGATATCAAGCTAATTGAAGAAGTCCATACAAACGAACATATGCTTGCTGATGTAGAACTGCTTGACCGACTTGAGAAAGGTATGTGTTCCTCTTCACTTTACTTTATCTTTATCATCTTATGTAATGAATGTTTAACTTTGTGGCATTTGGTTTCTGTTTCAGAGTTTCAAGTTCAAAGTCTGGATGATTGAAGTTTGGAGCTTAAAGGTTGAAGGCTGAGCTGAAGATCGGTGTTTGCAGTTTTAAGTTTTTTTGAATTTGGTTTTGATTTCCATCAATAATGTTTCTCCTATCTTGAGAGTTCGTTTTTTTTCTCAGTTTCTCTGATTTCTTTTGTAATGAATGTTTAACTTTGTGGCATTTGGTTTCTGTTTCAGAGTTTCAAGTTCAAAGTCTGGATGATTGAAGTTTGGAGCTTAAAGGTTGAAGGCTGAGCTGAAGATCGGTGTTTGCAGTTTTAAGTTTTTTTGAATTTGGTTTTGATTTCCATCAATAATGTTTCTCCTATCTTGAGAGTTCGTTTTTTTTCTCAGTTTCTCTGATTTCTTTTGTAATGAATGTTTAACTTTGTGGCATTTGGTTTCTGTTTCAGAGTTTCAAGTTCAAAGTCTGGATGATTGAAGTTTGGAGCTTAAAGGTTGAAGGCTGAGCTGAAGATCGGTGTTTACAGTTTTAAGGTTTTTTGAATTTGGTTTTGATTTCCATGAATAATGTTTCTCCTATCTTGAGAGTTCGTTTTTTCTCAGTTTCTCTGATTTCTTTTGTTTACGGGAACCAAAGTGTTCTTTGTTTGATTTTCTTCATATAAATAAGATTTTTTTAAGTTTCATTTGAATCAACTTGATGTTTTGAGTAAGTTAATCGTATGAATAAGCACAAAGTTGGTTACAAAGTTTTTTTCAGTTATGTTATGTTTTGTTTTCTTGTTTTAATTGGTTACGAACAGGTAGAAGTCGAGGACCGAAGAACCGAAGATCCGATTAAACCCGAAAACTGAAAGTATAACGGGGTTTACCGGTTCCTTGATAACTTACTAACCCCGACCCGAACCTGCAATGCCCCGTCCCGAACCGAACATTTAAAAAATCCGAATGGGGCTGTTTCTTTGGTATAGAAAAATCCGAAATCCGAATGGACCTAACCGAAACCCGAATGGGACCCCGGTTGCCCAAATACAATTTGTTGAATGGGGACCAAATTTGGTCTCCAAAATTTCATAAAACCGATGCTTCTTAACTTTGGTTTAATGGGAACCAAATCTGGTATCTATACTATTAAAACATGAGTCTATTGGTTTTTTACCTAAACATATTTTTTTTATTAACATTGCATGTTTTATTAAGGACAATCAAGTAATACTATTAACACATCTATATTTGGCCATTTTTTCGGATCTAACCCACTGCAACATCAGATTTCTCTTGGACTATTTGAACCGATTAAGAAATCAGATCTAATTCTCACATTTTTTTCCTTGAACCATTAAATTCAAGTTCAAATATTTTTTTTTTCAAATATTCTTAATTTTTTTTTTGTTGTGAACAAAAATTAAACACTTAATTATTATGTTTTTTTTTCTTTCCTAGTAGAGACAGAGAAAAATGTTTAGGGTTTAAAGTGTTATCTTTATGAACGCATTTAAGTTGACGAATTATTTTATTAAAACAAATAGTTGAAGGTTTAAAATTGAACGAGAGTCTATATAGTGAAGGCCTTAAGGGTTAGTTTTCACTAAGTTCCAAACAAAAAGATTGGGTATAATCCAAAAAATGTTGTCCACGTCTCGGTTACTTAATAATAATAAGCAAAGGAGTAGGATCCAACTTGAGTGCTGCAAGTGATGAGCCCCCATGACGGAATCTCCAACTTGCTCGACATCATTCCCACAACCGTCCATCTCTAGAATCGTTTACACAATCCAACGGTCCTTAAAGAGTCCTCAGATTGTTCAATAATGCATCTTTTACTCTTAGATGGAATCTTTAAGGATTAAATGCTTTTTATAATCGTAGTGGACCCAACTCACAACCAATAAGAGCCTTCTTCTCCCTCCTCCCTTACTCTCACATCACAAAGAGAGAGGACGAGAAAGAAGAAAGAGAAG
>OVBX01007433.1:0-10852 GCA_900406325.1 Erucastrum elatum
TCTTATTTTGATTCCATAAACTCTCACTAATCAAGAACACAACTCTGAGTGATTGCCCGAAAAAATAAGTAGACACAAGGCACAAAGATTCAGAAACTTAAGTCAAATATCTCAATGACAAACAGAAAAAGAAACGAATCAACAAAGGAATGTCAAAGAATGCTTGCCTATTGTATCTGAGCTTCGTTGATCAGTCGATCTTCATCAGTCCTGTTTGCATTCACTTTGGTTTCTCCTCCTCTCATCATTAATTACTGGTTCTTCTTGTTTTCTATCAATGTAGTATTAAATTTGGAATAATATTGGGTCTTCAATATGTGGGCTTCATAAAATGAATTATGGATGAATTTTTCTTTTCTTTAATTTTAATAAAAACCTAAATTTCAAGAAAATATATTTATATCAAATACATTTTTTACAACACACATATATAATCTAAAGTTCCAATGGAGAAAGTTTAAATGTTCTGGTTCTATAATTTAAGGTTCCATTGAAAATTATTAATTAAATTCCATAATTAAAAAAATAGAGGCAAAAGTTCAAATAGAGATAGAGTTCAAAATTATTTGTCTAATTTAAAAGGTTCCGATGATAGTTTACATGGAAATTCATCGGGACATAAATCTAAACTTAACGCATATATATATATATATATATATATATATATNCCTAGCAATTAAGCACACAAACAACAACAAAATTCAACAACTGCAAAAAATTATCAAATCAACAATACAATACAATAATTTCAACCTCAAAAATATTAAAATTTGCTATTATACATACCATAAATATGAAGCATTCATAAATTCACCAAAACATACAATTTAGAATATGTATTCCAATACTCTACAATTGTTTTTGCTACAACTACTACCTAAATATCGAACAAAATTACAAAAATATTTAAAATATTAAAAAAAATGTAAATTTGACATATTAAAATTGAAATATTTTTTTTTTTAAAATTATGATTGGAATCTTAACATTTTTATATATTATAGCCTAAATATAAATAGTTAAACAAATTAAATTAGAAAAAGATAAAAGTTTCGGGCGTAGCCCGGGATTACAACCTAGTACATATTAATAATCCTTTATAAGAAACCTNATCTTAACATTTTTATATATTATAGCCTAAATATAAATAGTTAAACAAATTAAATTAGAAAAAGATAATAGTTTCGGGCGTAGCCCGGGATTACAACCTAGTACATATTAATAATCCTTTATAAGAAACCTTTTATAATTCTCCAACCATCCCACGATTACTTTAACCAATACAGCAGTCATCATCAATTAAGCTATTTGAGCTACACTTCCATAACGGCAAATTCATCATCTACAAGACTCCTGACATGAGTAAAACATCATTTTGTTCTTATCGTTACCCCTTCTGATCTCTCATCTCACCATCTATATGTAACTTCTTATGATATTAAATAAACATACTAACAATTTGTTATAACATTTTTAGTTTTCCTCTTTTGTCTCTTCACCAGATGATGGAGACGATTTCACGATTTCTTTTGGTTCGTTTTACATTGGATTTGTTATACTCTTTATCAAACCAGTTTCATAATAAACAATAAAAAACTATTATAGAGAAAATTAAACAATATCAGATTGGGGAAAATCAAGCTAATGTCAAAATTTAAATCAATCAAGATAAGAACAGAAATATTATGATATATCTGCTAAATCCTACCGAGCAAAAATGTATAAAAGACGAGTTTTAAATGTCACAAAATCTTAACGAAAAATATATATGAATTATTAAGTTAGGTACAAAATCGCAGATAATATTCCAGAACTACTTAGACAACTTTATGTAATATCTTAATCCATTCAAACTATAGCCCTAGAATACATCCCAAGCCTGCATGATATGTATACCCATAGTTATAACACCATCGTATTATTCAGAACTTTACTCACCATTGTTTACACTATGCCTCCAAAAGGTACAAACTTCGTTAATGATATCAAATCCTGGAAAACAGAATGACGGGTTCATGCCAAAGCTGTTCATTCATGGAGGCAATAATTGAAGTTTGGTGTGGAATCCTTGGAAATGATACTTGCTGATGAAATTGTGAGTATCTAAATATATGATAACTATTATGTTTAGTAGGTGTTTAGGATTAGTTAGTAGTGAGTTAGACCTGCGAGAACCAGGAAAGCCCCAACCTTTTATAATCATCTCCAAATCAAAATTAAGAAAAGCAATATTACTATGCAGTGCATAAGGTAAGGGTTTAGGAATCAGTTTGTTGACCTAAATCATAATCAACCAAGATCAGACAGGTTTCTAAATATGATGAAATCAATTCCACTGTCAATTTGGAATACACTTTAGACATTAACTAGATCTTAACCCGCCCGAGTGGGCGGGTCTTTGTTTTATTATATGTACACATTTTGAAAAACATAAAGTTAATGGGCAAAACTTATACTAATTTAGATCAAGATAAGATATTATTTTATATTTAGTAGGTAGATTTTTATGATATGTATACATTATAGTAGCTTTAGTATCAAGAAGAGATATTACTTTTATTTAATAGATAGATTTTTGGGAGTCAATCAAGGCATTATGTTAGTCACGCCAATATCCCAATAAGTAAATTAGATATGAGATGTGAAAATATTCTCATATATACTTCAGAATTCGTTTGAAATATTAATGCATTTATTGGATAAAACAATTATGTTTATTGTCAATTAAGCAAGTACGGTTTTGTTGATATTTGTGTGTGATTAAGCGGGTGAAATATTAATGAATTTATAGGATAAGACAATTATGTTTTTTCTTTGTCAATCAAGCAAGTAAGATTTAGTTGATATTTATTTATATATGGTGGCCGAAATATTAGTTGCGTATTTGGAATTAATTTATGTGCAGCGAATATTTTTTGTTATTAAAAATATGTTTAATCTAAAATACATGTAAATATTAATGCATTTGTTTTGTAGATGGCGCATGGAAGTTACAGGATAAATTTACAGGACATAGTTGGTTTGCATGCTGAATGTGAATCGAACTAGCATATATCATAGTTGGTTTATTATCTCTGTTGTAAAAAAAAAAATATATATATATATATATATAAATATTAATTCAGTAATTTAATGGGATGGGTATCCTTGTTTCCAAACAAAATTTAATGGGATGAGTATCCTTGTTTCCAAACAGATTTTTTTATATAATACTAACATTGTTTCCAAACAACTCCAAAATGTACTTCAGCTTTAATAAGATAGATAGATGCAAACAAATTTTGTGATATATTACATATGCCCCAAAATAGCCCACCTGGTCCCACTTCTTTATAAGACATTATAAGCACTTATTTTATCCCCGAATATGTATGTTGACGTTAAACTCCATTGGCACCACCTCTGAAACTCTGACTTGCGTCAGAAACTTGAAGTGCAATAATAACAGAAACTATAAGACATTCTTCATTCTCTGTTGATCATTCTCTGTTGAATAATTACAAAAGAACTGTGAAAGCATGATATATTCAAACTCACGCACCTGGTAAGCAAGATATGATGCTCCCATGTATTTGAGTACAGCACCAACAACCTCTCGAGGACAATTTACCATTGAGATCCTTCCTGCAATCTCAGGTCGCCACAGATCCTCCTAGTCGTAAATCCGGAAATATGCTCAGTAATATTCACTTCTGAATATATGAGCAAAACCACAACACATACATGTATTGGAACCAGTTTGTATTATCTGAAAATAGAAACAAAAAAAAACCTTTAAGCTTTGCGGTGACTTGGTAATATATCTTAACAAAATAGAAATTAATTATTCTATTTCATGTCTTAAAATCTCAAAGTTATGGCCAACATAGAGATGTTAACTACAATATATCATCAAGATACAGAAATAGATGCTAACTTATGAAAAAATATGATCAAAGATGGAAGATGTTTTGATAGAGTCTAACCTGATACATGATTGATGTCGATCAGGAATCAAATATAGTGATTTTTTTGCAGAGATCAGTTATTTGATCAATCGTTTGTATTTTTAAATTTGTTTGATCCAGGAAATCTTCTTTGAAGAAGAAGAGGAATATGAAAGATAATAAGATAGGAAAGAGAAGAGAAGGTGCCAAATAATTATTGACGGATCAAATAATTTTAATTAGTTTGACAATACGTGGAACTGATTATATTGTTTATAGTGTATTATATTCAAAACATCTGAAAATTAATAACACCATCTTAAAATATGTTATAATGATAACACAATTTTATTTTGAAATGTAGTTTTTTTAAAAAATATACCATAAATAAACTATTATTATTATTATTATATATTTTTTTGTCAACATTATAATATTATAACAGCCCATTGGGCGTGTTTACACAAGTCGGGATATAAAACATTGAGACCCAATAACAAATTTTACAAATATAAACCCAACATGAACCGACAACTTCACACCTAAACAGAGACACGTGTTCAGTCCTTGGCACATTGTGACGCATAATGGACACGCGGCTTGCATGCATCACTTGAAATCGCCGGTGTCGTTCCGCCACTATTCCGCCACCGCTGCAATACTCCTCCGCCCAAGTGTTATTTTGTAATGATCCATGTTCAATTTTGGTGCCTCTTTCTCCCGATCTTATATTACTTTCCACCACAACCTCAACCTTTTAATCAGAACACTCTTTTTCACCGTTGAATTAAACCCAAGGAAGCTTTAGTCTGCTTGAAGAAAAATCATTCGTTGGACTGCAATAAGCACCAACTCTTCTTGAGACTCCTCCAAGCCGACTGAAGAAACTCCATCAAACTCAATCAATTCTCAAACAAAGATGCTTTCTTAAAGTGCCATATAAGGCTAATCAACAAAGAAAGACTGATTCTCTTGAAAATTGATTAAAGTGAAAACAGAGAAAAAAAGATATTCTGATTTGTTGGTCTCGGGATTCAGATAAGAACAAGTGGAAGGTAATTTAAATGATTTTCATCGAAGATAAAAGAAATTGATTGAAGCTCAGTTTCGATGAAGAACAAGGAAACATAACAAAACAAAAACATCGCCAAAGCAAAATTATTAGATCCGCAACGGAAATAAGATTCGGCTAACCCGAAGCATAGATTTTTATATTACAAAAGATAAGCAAAAGGGGTGGCGACCGGCGGCGAAAGGCTCACTGGCCACCGAACACAGCTTTTAGTTTTGATGAAACCTAATGAGAAGCGAGAGCGTTTAGAGAGAGAAGAGAGGATTTTTTAGATAGTTAAAGCATCTTTATTATTATTATTATATAAAATGTGTATAATTATACATATTAACAAAAATTACTTTTTAAAAAGTAAAATATATATCCGCATAAGCGCGCGGATCAAAATCTAATAACCCTTAAGAGTGGTTACAGAGTACATTAGTTACTATTCTAGAAAACTTCATAAATTAGCTGTACCGCTNTAGTACATATTAACAAAAATTACTTTTTAAAAAGTAAAATATATATCCGCATAAGCGCGCGGATCAAAATCTAATAACCCTTGAGAGTGGTTACAGAGTACATTAGTTACTATTCTAGAAAACTTCATAAATTAGCTGTACCGCTGACCGCTATGTGTTGTGTATGAATGTAAATAACTATTATCAATTCGTTGTATAGGAAATCAACTTAATCAACTTATTTACTTTATAATGAGGTAGATTTGTTGATTCTCTATTGTGTTTCAGCTTTTTAATTCTGATTCATTATCTAAGATAGCAAAAACATTTTGTAGTGATTTGTACTATATTGGTTATTCTCTTTCAGTTTGATTCCCTAAACCATTCCAAAATTGATTAATAAAATACCGACTTGGTGGAAAAAAGTAATTTCGCTACGTTGACAATAGTTGTACATTTATACTAATGCCATCTAGAGTTCCATCTCCCTCTCTCCCTCTATAAAAATAATATTGATTTGACTAGTAACAGATAACATTGTAAAGTGTGATGTATATGACGAATCGGTTATAACATCAATAATGTATATGTGGAAAAACTATAACACATTGAAAACTATGTACAAACATTCGATCTAACATACATTTCATGTCGTGTATAAACACAATAAAAATATATGTCGCGTCTAATTACATAAAAAGTAAACACAGAAAGGAACGTGTAACCGGATGACACCTTACAAGACTAAAACGACGAACACAACAAATGAAATATCTTTTTATAAAATAAACTCAGCATGATCAAACGTAATTCAACTAGACATGCGTATATAATAACATAATTTATAAGAACAATATGCCAAAACTAATTAAGAAATATCGTTGATAAGGCTTCCGTCGAAGCAAAAGTCAGGCCAAAAAAGTGACGCACCGTCCCCACCGCCATAGCTTGAGCTGCTGCTCGCATCCGCTAGATTGTTGTAAGGAAGAGAAGACATGGCATTTTTAGGTCTGTTGTCTATAAGAGAAGGCAGAATCCATGAAGATGGATCATCGGGATCTTGATCTATCGGATGTTTGACTAAATCGTCTATAAAATGATCTTCACTATTCAAAGGTGTTTGTAGATTGAAAGGGACATGATCAAGAAGTGGGTCACCTTGGGATGGTTGCTCACTAGGACTATTGTTTAAATGATATTTCTGTTGTTGGAGTGGTTGGGTGGTTGAATTAATGAAGGACCCGAGTGGAAATAAACCTTGATTTTGATGGTCAGCCTCGTGTTGAAGAGCGGGGTTGAAATTCGAGTTGTTTTCTTTATTCCATGAGACCATGGAGTTTAAGAGATTCATGGCATGGTTATGGTCGATATCGAGAATACTACTGGGGCTATTGTTGTTGTTGTTGGATAATGAAGCCGAAGAATTAAGCATACCATTGAGATATTCTAGCTTGGCTAGTTGCGCTGCCTCAGCTTGAATGGATGAGAACTGTGATGTTTGTTCAATGAGGTCTTTTAAGTTTGCTAAGGCTATGAGCTGAGGTAAGCTTGCGAAGAGGTCGGTTCTTGGCTGATGAGTCACAGGATCAATGCCCATTTGGATCAGTTTCTTCTTTAGATGTGTGTTCCAAAAGTTCTTGATCTCATTATCAGTACGTCCTTTCAAATGTGTCGCAATAGCAGACCATCTATATATACATGAAAAAATAAGTATGTGAATTTTTAATACATGTAGTATAATAGCTTATGTTAATGATATATTTGTGTTTCCATCGATGTTACATACATATCGTAGATAAAGAGTTCCTTTGAAGTTTTATAACGAAAAACTACTAAATATATATGTTTAAAATACTACTTACTTATTCCCGAGAATAGAATGGAGATGGAGGATTGTTTTCTCTTCTTCTGCGGAAAACTTTCCTCTTTTGATATCAGGTCTCAAGTAATTTGTCCACCTTAACCTACAACTCTTTCCACATCGGTTTAAATCTGAAAATCAAAAGAAAAGGGTTTCAAAACCATCGAAATATTTATACATACAAAACTAAATAAACGAGCTTTTATAGACCGATGAGTTGAGTTAATAGAATAGAAAGAAACCTGCGAGCTTTGGAAGGGCTCTCCAGCTTCCATGGCCATGTTTATGAATGTAATCAATAAGCTTTTGATCTTCTTCAGGAGTCCATGGCCCTTTCTTTAGACCATTCTCATCGCAACAAGGCGACCTCCCCATCTTCTCTCTTCCAAACTACCAAGCTTGAGGTTGGGACTTGATACTTATATACAGTTTCGTGGAAGATTGATGATATATTTAAATATATTATTTGATAATTCTTCGGCCATAACACTTGGCTTTCTTTAATGTATTTTGTTTGACAAATGTCTTTGTTTTTGGTATTTTTATTAACCATTTTCTGAGACAAAATCTAAGTAGTCGTTTCTCTTATTACGGAAAATTCTACTCACAGTAGACACGAAGTCAATACGTACTATGAACTGATCTATTTATCATGCATTTCTGAAGAAAAGACAACTGTTATGGATTATATCTATAGGAAATTAGTTAATAACAAGTATATAATCAAATCATTACTAATCACTTAATTAGTTTTTCAGAACAAATGTATTATATAACCATTCCAAAAAAGACATTCCAAAATCTTACCGAGATTTATGTGTGGTGATATGGGGCAGAATATCCGTGAAGTGTCTCCCTTGTGGTAATGCATTGTCGTGTCTGGGGTTTGGTAAAAATCATATCTGCATAAAATAATATTCTTCTTAGATGGATTAGATAAGCTACATATATTTCGTGTAGGAAGGTCAATCAAATACATATTAAGTCAGCTCTCATATGTGAATTAATTTCAATATGTAACTTGTACAAATATGATTTCACTAGTATGTGTAGTGTATAGTTTATAGTTGTTCACTATATATAACATAGATGTATTTGCAGCGTATATGGGGACTGACGAAGATGTTGCGGAAGAATTTAGGTACTCTCTTCATTCGACCAACAACACATGACATAACCATGCGGGTGTTGTCAGATGGCGAAGGCTGCTCGAAAAGTTACGAATGGACTCGGGTTAAAAACTTCTCACTCAAATTACCTATCCGTGTGGCCTGAAGAATATTTAACTCTTCTTATGAACAACCAGATTTATCTAGCGCCAGTAAACATGTTATTAATCGACTGGGTTTCGGCCTACTGGATATCGAATATCCTGGATCAACAAAAAGAAACAACACATGACAGTATATAGTGTGTTCTAGACTATTATATCTAGTGGGTAAATAAGTCTGTTTTATTTATTTGAAATTGAATATTAGAGATAGATTTTAATCATTTACAAAAACTCTAGTGGGGTTTTTTTTTTTCTTTTTTTTTTTTTTTTTTTCGTANAGAATGCCCCCGGAACTTTTTATACAAAAAGATAGACTAGATTTGTTCCTGTTTTGTATAATAATGTACAAATAATTAATTCATTTACTTACCGAGTCCAAAACCAAAAGCATTGATAAAAAAAAGGAGAGCATTGAACAAAGTCTATTATTTTGTAAACTAAGTAAGTCCATTATTCTTTGGCTTCCTGAATATACTCATTCTGAGCAGAATTAGGAAAAGCAATCAACTCCTTGCTGAAGTAATTTAGCATAAAGCGACGAAGAGATAAAAACGTTGCACGATTCGTGGGACTTCTAAAATTACGTTGAAACTCATACTTGTTTCTGGGCATGAGCCATTATTTCGGGAATTAAAGAAACATCTTGTTCATGGAAGTTTGTTCTTGTTTTTAAATAGACGAAAAAACTAACTTAAGTTTAGTAATCTGACAAAGTTATATATCCCCAAATTACAAACAAAAATATGTAGTATGGACTATCAAACCGGGTCGGTAAAGGTTAGAACAAGTCGAATAATTTTTAACAAAGTAGGTTTAACAAAAAAGTCCAGTAATAATAGTAGGTTTGGTCAACAAAGATGTGAAAACCAAATAGCTTTCTCATGCACGCAAGGCGACGATTATTGTTTTGTCAGCTAGTGCATGGCTTCTTCTAGCTTCATCATATCTACGTACTAACCATGTATACACACTGCTTGAATTTCGTATTTGGTACGCATGTGGTACGTGTGCTTCAAGATGAACTAGATTCTGATCTGCGGATATATTTTTTGTTTGACATTTTTTTTATAAATTTAATTTTCATATTTGTATTTTAATCATATTTGTATTTTATTGAAATTGTATTTATGAAAAATATTCTTTTTACACAATTAGTTAGAGACTTTAATAATTATATTTAAATAGTTGGACTAAACCTATATCAATAGGTCATGTTCCTAATTTAATAAAATAGATTTAATGATTCATTCTATGTTATATGATATATTTATTAAAACAGGCTCGGTTTAATATTAGTAAAACAAATATAATATATATGTGTATATATTTATAATATTATAATACTAATAAAGTAGAAATAATATAAATTTAATAACTGATCATAAAATATGACTAAACATATAATTATAGACTATATACATTTACCTGACCATTATAATATAAATTTGTTTTTAATATAATATTATCAAAGTATATTAGAGAGTATTATCCTGATCATTATTTTCTTATTTAATAAAATTTCATATGACGATATAATTGTTTTTCAGAAAATATAAATTTAAATTAAGGATTTATCAGTTAAATCATTTAAAACATGACAAACATGTACAATTAACTAAAATTAGAAGAACCTGACAACACCAAATTTACTTCTATTAATTATTAAATTGATCATGACAAAGTAGCAAATTGACTTCTATTAATTATTAAATTCATTTTAATATAATATTATTAAGGTATAATTAGGTAGTGTTATCCAGATCATTATTTTCTTATTTAATAAAGTTTCACACAATGATTTAGAAAATAAATATTCAAATAATATTATAAATTTACATTGATTACTCATTAGTTAAAATCGTTAAAAATATGACAAATATGCAAAGTTACCTAAAATCATGGAGAACATGACAAATTAGAATTTATTTCTCAAATAATATAGATCTGAATAAAAATTATTTGGTTTAGAAATGAACTATTTTACATGGATAACATATCAAACCAATCTTACTTTCCATAAAGGAAACGATAAAAAGACTAAGAAGTATTAAACAGTGAACACAGAAAGTATATAAAACTTTTCTAAATTCACGTAAATGTAATATATTGTAGGATTTTTTTTTTTTTTGTAATCTTTTTAAAATAGATTCCTAACGTAAGACCATATGCAGTAGACCTATTGATTTAAAAATTTCAACAGTTGAATACTTACAATAATCCCTTATATATTATTTGCGAAGTGATTTGTACACATGTCGTAACCACAATCATTTTCGC
>OVBX01007434.1:0-10676 GCA_900406325.1 Erucastrum elatum
TCATCTGTGCGACTATAAAACCTTCCACCCTACTTAAATTTTTCACCATCTTCTTCAAATGAAACATATACCTCTCATACATATACATCCATCTATACTGCACAGGACCACCAAGTTCCAATTCTCTTGCCAGGTGAATAAAAAGATGCTCCATAACATCAAAAAATGAGGGAGNGGAGGAAATATCTTCTCAAGGTTGCACTGAATCACGGCTATGTTAGTATTCAAATTTTCAATACATTCAAGAGTCACTGATCTCGTGCATAAATCACGGAAGAAAGCACTTATCTCTGCAATTGCTTCATGAACATTTCGTGGTAATAGTTCCTTGAAGGCAAACGGAAGGAGGCGATGCATCAACACANTTTTTCAAGCCAATAAACTTTACTTCCTTTATGTCGATACAGTCACGCAAATTAGATGTGTAACCATCTGGAAACTCCACATCGTTTGAAATCCAATCAAAGAACACATTTTTTCCCTCTGCATCAAGTCGGTATATGGGAAAAGGAGCCCTACCATTCCCATCATCATGAAGTTCTAAACGAGTACATATATCGACTAAATCTAGTCTTGACTTCAAATTATCCTTTGTTTTACTTTGAACGTTAAGGATCGTGTTCATGAGATTGTCAAAAAAGTTCTTCTCAATATGCATGACATCTAAATTATGCCTTAGCAGATGATCCTCCCAGTATGGCAGATCCTAGAAAATATTTTTTTTGTGCCAGTTATGTAATTCTCCAACAACATCTACCAGAAAACGCTCATGTCCACCGACGTCTGGCTCCTTTGCTGCACCATAATCTCTTAGTTATGTCTTCAAACCTTTCCCACTAACTTCCTCAGGTGGACCATCAAACATCTGCTTTTTCTTCCTAAATAAAGTCTTACTCCGACAGTATGGATGATCGGGTGGTAGGAATCGTCTGTGACAGTCAAACCAACATGTTTTTTTTCCGTTCTTTAGTTGGAAAGCATCTGTGTCATCTTGACAATTTGGACATGATAGCCTCCCATGCGTTGTCCATCTAGATAACATACCATATGCTGGAAAATCACTTATTGTCCACATTAGTACTGTCCGCATTTGAAAGTTCTCTTTACACGAAATATCGTATGTTTCAGCACCTTCAGTCCATAGTTGTTGCAACTCATATATTAGTGGCTGAAGGAACACATCAAGTGATCTCTTAGGATGCTCTCGTCGCAAGCACAAGTTTGGAGGTAAGTTGTATGGTGTAACAATGACTGGCCATAGAGAATATTGTCTTCCACTCTTCCCATACGGGCTGAAACCATCAGTACATAATCCAAGGTAGACATTTCTTCTCTCATATGCAAAGTCGGGATACAANCTAATCTCACCATATGTTGAGTGCTCCGCATGCCATCTAATTTGTTGCGATGTGTGCTCCGAAAGATACAACCTCTGCAACCTTCCGTCAAAGGCAAATACCACATTCTTTTATATGGCACTGAAACTCTTCAACTCGTATCTTTATAACGAGGCTTGCCACAAAATTTGCATGTAATCTGCTGGTCATCCGCCCTCCAATAAATCATGCAGTTATCGATGCATACATTTATTACTTGATAAGATAAACCAACACCAGTTACGAGTCTTTGAACCTCGTAGTATGAACCTGGAGCTACATTATCTTCAGGTAGAATAATTTTAACAAAATCAGCTATCGCATCCACACAATCTTCAGCCAAGTTATAATTTGTTTTAATGCCCATCAGTCTTGTAGCAGATGATAAAGCTGAATGACCATCTCTGCAACCTTCATACAAAGGTTGCTTTCCAGCATCCAACATATCATAAAATTTCCTAGCTTCTGCATTGGGTAAATATTCCCCTCTAAAATGATCATTTACCATCTGCTCAGTACCTACACCATAATCTACATCCGTTCTACTTGGTTTTTCTAATCTAACCGCCGGCTGAGGTTTGCTAGTACTACCAAGTTCATAATTAGTTTCCCCATGATGATACCAAATTTTGTAACTTCGTGTAAACCCACTCAAATATAGATGAGTCCAAACATCCCACTCGTTAATAACCTTTTTATTTTTACAATTAGAGCAAGGACATCTTAACTTACATGTTTCTGCTTCCGGTTGTCGGCGAACTAACCCCATGAATTCGGTTATACCTCGTTGGTTTTCTTCCGTAAGCAATCTTGTCTCCGGATCCAAATGAGGTCGATCGATCCAAGAACGAAAATAGTTTGAAGAAGACATGTTTTTTTATATCAATTTCGTGATAGTAGGAGAGAAGAAGAAGAAATGGAGTGAATGAAGAGGAAGAGGGGTGGCTGTATTTATAGATGAAATCATGCCGACATACTGAGGAAATTCCGAGGAAAACCTACACTTCCTCGAAATTTCCTCAGAATTTTTAAAATCCCCCAACGGTTCTCCCATCGGCTCTCTAACGGCTACAAAATGTTCTCGGAATTTTACATTTCTCCGTCGGTTTTTTTCCGACGGACACAGTTTCTTTGTTATTCCCTCGGAATATTTCGAGGAAATGTGTCTTCCTCAAAATTTCCTCAGAAAATTCCGAAGAAATTCCGAGGAAACTACATTTCTAGGTTTCCTCGAAATTTCATCGGTTTTTGGTCAGAAAATTCCGAAGAAAGCAGTTTTCCTTGAAATGTCCCTTGAAGTACCGATGTTTTTTTTGTAGTGGCATTTACCTTCATGATCATGACCGAACTGCTCGTTGTTTTGTCTCGATTGGATTTACCGCCAAAGTTTTACGATAAAATTAACATGAATTATTTTTGTAAAAGTTCGAGTCAATCGTATAACACAGTCTAACTTTTTTTTTCTTTTAACACAGTCTAACTTAAACACCATTATTATCAGTAATCAGACGGTACGGAACCAGTATTGTATGGATTTTCTCCGAAAGATATCGTAATAACTCTTTAAGTCAAAAAACAGCCTGAGAAGGTTTGAAACGCGGCAAAATCCCACGTGCAATTCCAGACAAGAATAAACCCAGACAACAATGACAGTTTATTTGATTTTCGCAGAACATAAATGCAAAAAATGATAAATGTCAAATTTCCAGGATAGTCATCCTTTATATATTATTTGCAATATGATCTGTCACATGTCTTCCCAACAATCAATTCTACAAAAAAAATGATGATATGGTTACTAAGATTGACGATATGTCTTGTCTTATAGTTAAATATAACACCGACAATCACATTTATTACTGATATATATTTTAGGTAAACTTTCTGAATATGTCAATAACTCATATATTACATTTAATGTTGATTAATATTTTTGGTAAACTTCTTAAATATGGTAATAACTCATAAATCATCACTAAAATAAATATATTGAAATATGCATTATAAAATTTCGAAATGTTAATTAATTTTTATTTTTATAATTATAGAATTTTTATTTCTAATATTTTCGAAAAAATTACATCTTTTTAAAAATATAAAAAATTCTATAAATATTGTTTAATTCTAATTATTAATAACTATACAATTTTATATGACTTTTTATTAGTTTAATACAAGTTGGTTTAATACATTTAACCAAAATAAATAGACAGAAAAAATATTTAAGATTTTAATTTGAAATATATTACATATATATTATTAAATATAATTTAAAATAATAATAAAAATATTATTTCTTAGTTTTATGCTTAATTAAATCAAATTTATATAAAATATTAATCATAAAAATAAATATATAATATTAGTATTTTTTAAAATATAATTCAAATTTTAAAAATCTATCATTGCACATGGTGCAGGAAAATGATATACCATGATTTTCACCCGTTTTTAGACATGGTATATAAGAGTTTTAAGATACATTTATTCATTTTTAGAGTCTTTTCATGGAAATTACAGATTCTATGACCTGATGGAAGAAAAAAATGTTTTGGAGTATTTTGGTGTACTTTTAAGTATATTTACGAATGAAGAATCGATCACCGGTTAAAGGATAACATCGACCGACGAGAGACGTTTAGTATCGCTTGACGAGAGTGCCGAGTCATCGATCGATATGGAACCACTCGAAGACTCACTACGAAATCTTCTTCCTAAAAGTCTATTATTTGCAATCTAAGTCCCTGGCCGCCTAGAGGCTATATGTTAAGGGCTTTGTATCATTTTTAGGGCAGACTTCCCTAAGCCCTAGTTTGAAGAGAGAGAACAATTGGATACTATTAGAAGAGCTGAGAAGAGGAGAGATAGATCTGAGACTACACAATAGAGAAGATTTTGAACTCCTTTATTTCTATTACTCTGCTTTATATTTTCAATGTTTCATTTGAGTTTATTTCACACCATCATGACCTTGTCTCCCATGAATATGTTTGAGTAAACCATATGTTAGATTTAGGTTTCTCACTATGGTTGAAAGCATGTTTCATTAATAAGATTTACCAAAAAGTGTTTGATTGTTCTTTCATGCTTGTTGATCTTAATGCTAGAATAGGCTTGATCATCCTCATTTTCGATCTTAGGATTTAATTGTGTTAACCATCAGTTACCAATAAAACCAGAACCAGCCAGTGTGATCTAATCAACTAGACAAAACGAGAGTTGGCCTAGCAGGTTAGAGAACAGCCTCAAAACCATTCGCAAAGCTTGCTAGAATAACCATCGATCGATACAACGAGAGTTAAATCGATCGACGGATAAAAAGGTGTATCGATCGATAGACCATAAGTCACATCGATCGACACTTTCTCGAGATCAATAAATGAGAGTTGAGATCCGGGATCTAGCAAAGTAAACCTATCCGGTTTTATCCGTTGTTTGAGTTCAAAAACATCCAAGAACCTTAAATCTATCCCAATCGTGCAATTTCATACCAGAGAATCAACCTAAGTCTAACTCTTTCCCCATCCTTGTAAAACACTTCAACTTAAATTGCTTAAGCAGTTGCATTGTTCGTTTCTTCATTTACTGTTTTAAAACCATTAAACCTAATAGACTTTCTCATTTCTAATCATTTAAATTTATTTAGTAATCCTAGAGTCTCTGCGGATTCGATCCCTACTACATCTGATCCTCTTTTGATGAGAGTAATTCACTCCTTAGGGTAATTTGAGTGGTATCAAAAAACACCTAGTGAAGATTGAAAAGATAAGGAAATTTTTTGCGAAGAGATAAACTCGAATTGGGTGAAGAACAGAAAAAACGAGCGACCATGGAGGCATATATAAGAGGATTCAAGGCAGAGGGTACAAGGGACAAAAAAGTTTTACAGGAACTTCGTAGTTAGAGTAACTTAGGCAATCTTCTGTTTTTATCGAGCTCTGACTCAACATGGTTTTTCAAGTCCTAAGTTTGTCAGACTAAGGAACTCTACCGACATCTCTTGCGGCCGAGGTTTCTCACTGTTGTAACCGCTCACAAAAAGATTCAGAATAAGATTTCTTTTGCTCTACTTTTTTATTTCGATTTACTACTCGTCTGTTTGCGTATTTGTTTATTTCACGTTTGGCATATCAAAATTCTGGGACCTCAGAAAAAGTTAGAGTTTCTTGATTTTTGTTAACGGAAATTGACGGTGTGAATTTCGGTTCCCACAGTTTGGTGCTAGAAAGAAGGGAGGGGGTATGGATCATTCTAACTCACAGCCACAGAACGGTTGATCGAGTATGGCAACAGACAGCCAGTGTGGGAGCCAAAATTCATACTGTAGATTTTATTTAAGTGGAGGAAAATCAAGATTCTCGACTTCCTTTGAGGATTCAGATTATGTACGTAAACACATGAATACAAATAAGAAAGAGATAACAAAATTTCAATGGTAACTTGCCGAAGGCGATTTATTGAACAATATGAATTGAGATACAGAGTTTCATTGAAAATAGGATGAACACGAAACTTTTAACAATGGAGAATTGCAGAACAGAACGGAAAAATGTCTAAGTATGGAACTTGCTAGTCTAGCCACCTAAGTTATAAATTATCCTAAAACTAACAAAAGTCTCCTAAATCTTTTTCCCAGACCTCCTTGCTTTAGCTCTCCTTATATACACACATTTTAAGTTAGTCATTGATATCACTCAAATTATCCAAAAGAGTGGTTTATATTCTCTCAAATAAAAGGTCGAGTTGTAATACTTAGTGATTGATTCCACAAAGAACTAGGGCACAAAATATGTCTAAGCAATTTGTGATTAAGCAAGGTAAATAAATATAATAATAAATTATAGTGGTGAACATGGTAGTTGTTCGGTTGGTGGGATTTAGGTGTGTAGGCAATTAATATAAAATGTTAAGTCTAGGGTTTCGATTAAGATAGTCAGGATTATAGTATTATAGAGACTATGGTTGCATGCATGATATTTTAGAACTCAAACTAAATAATAATCTATTAACTTTCGTTTGTCTAGATCATGTATTGGCTAGATATAAGACTTCAACTGTCGTTGGTAGATCAGAGAAAGTATTGATCGATTATTCTAGGAATATCGATCGATACACCTTTCAAACCATTGATTGATCAACTACAGGATTGTCAATCACTGATCCTTCTAGCAAGCTTTATCGACCGGGTTGAATGGTGTTCTTTACGTTTTCTAGATCAAGTTTCGTTTGTTTCTAGCAATCATATTTCAATCAAGCTCAATTCAGATAAAAGATTAAATTGTCGTTCGCGCCTAATTATCCTAAGAACGAGGTTTTAGTTAGCTATTCTAGAACACAAGCAGTAAGAATAATCATATTGGTGAATATCACAACCTAGCAATTCTATCTTTAGGGCTAATCTTTCATAAACTATTTAAACCCTAAACCTAATAGGTGAATTACTCAGACATAGCTAATCAAAACATAAACGTGAATATAAATTGCATAAATAGATTATAAGTAGAAAATTTGGAGTTCCAATAACAAGCTCTGAAGGAGTCTTGGATCTTCTCTCCAAACTACTAAAACCCCTTAGAAATCTTTTCTATGAAAATTAGAAAATATGAAAGCGTGAGTTGTCTAGAAAAATGGCAGACCACATAAGTATTAGGTTAAAGTCGGCCAGGGGTATTTCTGTAATTGAGTGGGACTTGGGCTTTAAGTCGGCTGGGAACTTTGCCAGGACTCGCACGCTTCACTGTCAATCGACGGACAAGATGTGCGCCGATCAATTATTGAGTCTGATTGTCGACCACTTGATTTGTTCAATGGTCAGCTGTGGATTTATCATCACTTTATCTCAAAAATGCACCAAAATTACCACTTTCCTCCATATCACTTATGAGCCTATAATTATAATAAAAAGACTCCTTTATGAAATCAATAAATCCAAAAACACCTATATACCATGGATAAAATGAATAAATCCATGGTATCTCAGTCGTCTTTTAGTTTTCTGTCCCTATGTTAAGTTTATCGTTCTGCTTAATTATCCAATTTTTCTTCGATCTTCATGTTAATCCTTTGAAACTTGACATGCATCTTCTCCTACGAATATCAGATTAATCTTCAAAGAAGTTGCAGGCCCATTCTCATCCAAATACTCAAGTGGACTTTTTCCGCGTTTTAGACCTTTTTCAGACCATTTTTTTTACTAAAATTTTTTTAACGATTACTTTCGGAAAAATATCATTTTGTACGACCTCGGTTTTAAGAAATAGCAGAAACCAATTGTATAGTTGAGATAAATGCCGTTTTGTACAATTGATTCGAATTCATACAGAAAAGTAAGTCTTTGTTAATTTTGTCGTGAAGTTTCAACGGTAACTCCGATCGAGACGAGAAATAACTGAACGAAGACCCAATGAAAATAGTGACAAAAGGAGGGTTTTCTAGTCTACTCGCCCATGGAAAACTAAATTCGTGTGCGCGTCTAGTCGCCCATGAGCGACTAGACTTGTTGCGCCTAGTCGCCCATGGGTGACAAGACTCGTCTGCGTGTCTAGTCGCGTTTTTATGTTTCTCTGAAGCTTTTATCCTTTACAAAGTTACTATTAGTGAGTTTCTTCCGAGGATAGCTTGAAAAATCTCAGACGTTAATTTCTAGATTACCGTTCTTGACCCCAACAGTTAGCCTTCCAGCTCACAAATTTCGAGTGTGCATGATTCTTGCGACAAGTTTTGAGTGTGATTCTTGCAGGTTAATGAGGTGAATTTAATTTGAATCTCTCGGTGAGGATGTTTTTATTTAAAAAATGATTTCATAAACTTTTGTTTATTGTATTTGCGGAAAAAATCCTGTAAGCATAGGACTTTCATTTCTCTTTCATTCCACACTTTCAAGATGACTTCCTCCCATGACGAGCAAAGAAGCGATGATGCTGAGATGGGCGCTGCCCTGAAGGCGAGTTCGTCGAGTTCTCCTGCTTTTGGGAGTATCTCGACTCATGTGGCCGAGAACCTCTCTTTTCAGGAAGAACTTACTCGCCGTGAAGCCGAGGCGGAGGGTTCTGTCTGAGTTAACTTGTTGTATTCTCCCATCCTAATCGTTGCCTTAGACCCTGCTGCCGAGTTTCCATCTCCCTCTCCGATCGTTGTTTATTTATCACTGATTTTATCTACGAGTCTTGAAGGTGAGGTGGCTATCGTTTGTGCCTTTGCGGCAGAGGCCTCAGCACAGCCGACGAGTTATTCCACAACTCTGGTGACTGCGGATGATACTGAACAGGCTCCTGAATCGATGCCTTCTAATCTGGAAAAAAAAGGAGATTGTTTTGGGGTTATGCGCCCCTAGCGCTGCTCCTAGCGTTATGCGCATAGAATCATGAAACGGCTAAGAATAGAAGGTGGGCCAAGGGGACCAAGGTGAACCAATAAATAAACTTTTAGATTCTGTTTTATATTCTAAACTAGACTTTGACTCGCACGTCCGTGCGGATATTCTGTTTCGGTTTGCAATATTTAATATTTATTATGTGTTATGTCAGTTTGATGTTTTTAATAATGTATTCTATGCTAAATTAAAAAAAAATGATAAACTACATTAGTTATTACTTATATATCCAAATTGTTGAAAAACATAGGTTTGTTAATCATAGAGTTTGTTTGAGTTTGTTTGTATTTATAACCAGTTAGAATAAATATAAATATGTTTCTATTCATTAGAAAATAGTTTGTTTATATTTTTAAAAATGTCTAAGTTCATGTTAAATTATTAAATTTATTTTAATTATAGATCAAATATAGTTTGGTAAATTATATGTATATTAGAATATTTGATTTAATATTTTTTAAAAATATTATCATGTTTTTAATATAATTAGATAATTTATAGTTGAAGCATTAGAATATACCAAATTAATCTGCTTGGTTCAATATTTATCACTAAAATATCTAACAACGCTTCTTGTGATAGTTATATATAAATGTTTTTTTTATTAATTATTGGTGGTACACATGTTAAACTGTATAATAACCAAAACAAATGCATGGGTGACATTATTTGATTTAATAACACGTCATCTGGGTCAAGAATTTGTTAATGGGCTTGTCTATTCACGGTATATGAACGTGAGAAATTTTGTTTTAAACTTTTAATATTAATGAAAGTGTATTATTAAAACCAATGGCAGAGATTGTAAATAAATAGATTAAGTGAGGGTTATTTCCCATTTGTACTTAGATTTTAATAGGATACTAGATTTTGACCCGTCCTTTGTAAGGGCATGATTTATTTCTCGATTTTCAAAATTATTTTTATTGTATATTTCGGATATATTTCATAGTAAAATAAATATTAAGATGTGCAAGACTATTTCGATCTGTAATAATATTTCTAGTAACATAATTGAGACAATCTTTTATGTTTATACCATAACAATTTCTATTATATAGGTAAAATGTGAAAGTATTAATTTACAATATAATGGTTATATTTATATCGACAGTATAATAATAATTTTCATATCTAATGATTCTAATAATTTAAAATGAATATCAAAACTTTACAATATTCACATCTGATGTCTTATAAGTTTTTAACTATGAGGAGTATAAAATATGTAACTATATTAATACTCAATGCAGAGTAATGTTGAATAATATGATTAATACACTACAAGAAAACATCGATATTCTGAGGGATATTCCGAGGGAAAATGATTTCCTCGGAATTTTCTGACGAAAAACCGAGGAAATTCCGAGGAATCCCAGAAATGGGGATTCCTCAGAAATTTCCGAGGAAATTCCGAGGAAACTGTTTCCGTCGGAAAAAAACGACAGATATTTCTAACATTATGAGGAAATTTTGTAGCCGTTAGAGAGCCGTTGGGAGAGCCGTTGGGAGATTTCAAAAATTTCGAGGAAATACCGAGGAAGGGTGGTTTTTCCTCGAAATTTCCTCAGTATGTCGGCAGGATTTCATCTATAAATACAGCCACCCCTCTTCCTCTTCATTCACTCCATTTCTTCTTCTTTCCTCCCACTATCTTTACACACGAATTTGCTTTAAAAAAACATGTCTTCTTCAAATTATTATCGTTCTTGGATGGATCGACCTCATTTGGATCCGAACACGAGATTGCTTACGAAAGAATACGAACGAGGTCTAAAGGAATTCATGAGGTTAGTTAAGATGTCCTTACTCTAATTGTAAAAATAGAAAAGTTATTAAAGAGTTGGATGTTTGGACACATATTTTTTTAAATGGGTTTACACGAAGTTACAAAATTTGGTATCATCACGGGGAAACTGATTATGAAC